>JBCAUG010185564.1:0-19711 GCA_038406175.1 Haplosyllis leylae | reverse complement strand
ATTATTGGAAATGTACCTGGAATTTTCTTGAAAAAACCTGGAAAAATCATGGAAATATCATGGAATTTTGTCAGTCCAGAAATGTGGGAACCCTGGCCTCAACACAAATTCAACGCTGCAGTGATGCTTGTGACATAGCTCTCATTGAAAAGAATGGAGACACTCCAAAATGGGTTGCAACCTCTTTCTGGAGCAACTCTATTTGTTTCCATTGATTTCAATGAGAGCTGTACCGCTAGCATCATCACAGCATTGACTCTGGTTTGACGTTGACGCTTAGTGTAAACGGGCCCGAAAAGATGCCGTTATGTTTCGAACGTTCAAATGGAAAGTAACAGGAAAGGACAGGAAAAGTTGGCCAGACAATGTTGCAGTAGTAAATTGCGCATTTCCCTTGAATACTTCATTGATAAATTTCTGTGATTATTATCAGCTTCACTTAAAAAGTGCTTAATGTTCAGTTGATATAATGCACAATTTTAATGTGAACATCATGTAGGTTACATCTTACAAAGACGTAAGTACATCTTACAAAGGCGTAAGAAATGCCAATGCTTCAGAAAAACAATAGATCCAGTTCAGTGTTAATTTAAACCTTATAAAAAGCAATTTCATCAAATATCAAATGAGTTCTTAACCTTGCTAAATCACGGAGAAATCCATTTCATTTTTCAACACAGTTGAAGAGTTAAACTCCAAAAAGATTAATAAAATGTGCTTAAATGTCGTGAATGATTCTCATTCAGCTCAGTATTGATAAAAAACATATTTGTAGAAAAATAACAGGTTATTGTCCCGTGCATTTCAGAAAGTCCTATGTTAAAATATGTATCTAGTCAAAAGGACACGTGCAGATAGAATTTTATGCTTAACCCTTTGATCAAATGATCATTCTTCAAGGATTGCTGCTCCATAAATGATGATTTTTATTTCTAAATATCTGTATTTACATGAAGATCACAAATGCTCAGCAGTGAATGTGGCGCAACGCTTGCGATACAACTGGTCTTGGGTTTCAAAATTCAGTGAAGCAACATTTTAATTATTCTATCAGAAAACAATGTGATTAAAAATTAATTGTAGACATATTTGATTTCGAATAGACCTTGAGATACTATTTCCATGCCGGTCCATATTGAAATACATATTCTTTGCATATCAAATTAATCCATCTTAAAGTATAGAACCGAATTAGAAATCAAGGAACCGCGACTGTGCTAAAAGGCATGTAACTTTTGCAGCAATGTTCTTCTGTAAATCAGTTATTTAATTTGGTGCTTTGTAAATCTTGTACATAAAATGTCCGGAAAAGACCGTGTATTACCCAACAGATCCTTGTGAAGCCTGTGTGATTTTCTACTAAAACACACCCGTCTTAACACAAAGGTTTGAAGGCTTTTTACATATGCGCATTTGAAATATTCCACTTCGTTATGCTGTACGATTAAATTTATGAATAAAATGCTGGTGAGAATGAGTGAAGATTTGAACAGAGGTTGAGGATTTTATTTGCCTGATAAATGTGCATTTTAAACAACTGGAAAAACTTCTTGAATACGATGATTTAAATTTTTCATTGAGCTTTTAATTCCGTGATGCAATCATTTCAGAAGCAAGCTGAATACATACGCGCATCGTCCTTTTGTGAGCTTATTCCTTTGGACCCGGTTTACAAATCTTCCTGTATGAAAATTCCTTTTGAAAATTACATTGTATAAAATATATGCATGGAGATGTAAGATGGTGCTATATATTCGTACTCGAGTAAAAGCAAATGTCTGGAATTTCGAACAAAGATCTAGAATTTCGGAGTGAAGGTCTGGAATTTCGGAGCGAATGTTCAGTTTTTCAGTGCAAAGGTCCTGTTTGAGGCAAATAAAATACCAGTGTTGTAGTCTATTCGAATTGACAACTACATATGGGCACACTATGCGACTTATGTCATTGACCATTTGACCAGATGGGAGTGTGGCCTTCATTTGGCCAGAATATAACTCAATTCAAGACATGACAGAGATCTAACATAAGCACAGACAACCGTGTTTGAGCACATCTTCGCAACTCTTTGTTAACACGAAATATTAGTAATAAAATACTAAAAGGCCCGAATTTCATGTTTTAAATGCTTGTTTTAACTGAATAGAATGAATGTCTAGTGTGCAGATCTGTGAACTGATGGACGTCGGTGTAACTGAACAAAAATATCCGCCATAAAAGTCTTTCCTGCATAAAAAGTACAAAGAAATTGTGTACGTTTAAGTTACATATTGGTGTAAAGTTTCTGTACAACCTTGTAAATTTATTTATTACCAAATGCTAGAATTGTGAAGAAATGAAAAGCATTTTATTTGAAAAAAAACAGTCGGTGGAAGATGATGCTTTTTATTTCGCACTTTTAAATCAAATATCGAGACTTTCTTGATGGTTCAGTATTGCTGTTAATAATTGAAGAAATATGGAAATCTTGTCATTGATTTCTTCAATTTAAACGGATTATAATAAGAACTAATGAGTTTGGAGAAACAACTCTTGAACTGTGCATATTGTGTTATAATTTTGTATATTATTTTGTACAAAAGAGCATCATATGATGTTGAATAAAAGTTGAATTAATGGACCTTATATTTTTCTTGTTTTTTCGGAAATGAAATTCTGCCAGAATATGGGATATTTTTGCTGATCAATTTCTGCAATCATTTCACGAGAAATCCTTACAAACTTAGTGATATTTACTGTGGCTTACGTTGTTATGAAACTGGAAAATAACTTCGTCAATAGTGAGCATGTTTTTGTGGCAAATACTCACTGATGTAAAAGAGAAAAACAATTTTAGCGTCAGGACGAATTGGTCTCACAGGCGTTTTTTTAAATTGAAATGCAAATATTTAAATAAGACTTCGGGATGGGAAAAAAGTCGGGTATCCCACCTGCTCAGTTTCCTTCAAAAATTCAAATCTCCGTCGAAGTGATAAATTATCGCAACAACGTAAAAATAGAAACTGAAACATTGTTCAATGCAGATATTTTATGCGTTTTTAATTTCAAAGCACGGCCCGTTTATTGGAGGATGGGGACCTAAAAATGAACTGACAAAAAACCGTCACCTCTCTCAACTTCATTACGTGACGCTTGGTTTTCCGCATCTCCATAAGACTTACTTTTAACCCTTTGAGATACTTTCATTCCCACACATATATGTACATTGGACGAGTTATGCTTCTTTGAAGTATACAGAGAACAACCCTTCATTAAAATGACCAAATTCACACAGCCTTTCTTCAAGGACACCTCATTTTCAGCAAATGGGTAATTCACATCAATATCACATCTTTTTGAGGATGTAATAACTCCACAAAAGTGCAACATGTTACTTAAGTATGTCTTTGATAAATTACTTATGTGTGACTAATTTAGTATATTTATGAATGGATGCTAATTTGTGTGACCCTTAAATTTCTACTGCACGTTTTAAGATAACTTACGTAACCACAATAAAAACTAATTTCGAACTTAACAAACAATTGAGCAACATTACCATTTTATATGTATGGAAATAAAAATATTAACATCAAACAGGACAAAAATAAACTATTTCTTTACCATCTATTTGAATTTAAAATGGTTAACCAAATGTATTATCTCAATCAGTGATGATGCGTGCTGGTTGTCAGTGACACCTGCCATGAGCAAACCATGCATGTCTACACAGCAGGTGGATTTCTGTAGGTTTTTTTCCCTCAAAAGTACAAAATGTACTGTTGGAGTTCTCAGATAAAGTGCACCTATTATACACCCAAATTGCAACGATTATCTCACGTTAGGACACTGTATCAGATTTCATGCTGCGAGTCTTGTTCCCATTCATTCTTCGAATTTGAAAAATCCGTATACCACTATTGCAAATTTTAAAGTTGTGTGTAAAGCAAAATGTGATGGCTGCCAATCTTACGGATCCCTCAGTGAAGACTAAATACAGTTGACTTCAGTTAACTTGACCACATACATTTTATATATTGCTATGAACTGAGCAACAGTGTGAAATGTATTTGTCTACTTTTTGCAAGAAAGTATTCCTTGCAACTGTATGTGTGTAATTTTTCATGAAAAAGCACACTTAAAATTTCATATTTAACGATATTATGTGTGCAATCTACTGTTACTGCAAGCCATTTCTGAATCATTGATTCAAAAATATGGCATCTGCACTTATTACTTTCGCACACAAAAATGTATTGTTATGATACTCAGCTGGCTGAGTGTAGCGTATCTTTTCACCAAGTAGCCTAACAAAAATCACATATTAACAAATACAACAGAAGAGTTTTGATGGGAACCTGTCCATAATATTCTCCTCGAGGTGATGGGCGGTTAACATTTAATAGAGAAGGGTTCTGTCATTAACTTGAAATCTGATAACAAAAATCTAACAATGTAAATTTTAAAAATCTATTGAAAGTAACAATTTTAACTGTCACCTTTGAAAAAGGTAAATTCCAGTAAACTGTGTGAGTTGATGAATAATAACTCTTCAAGACATGGAATTAAAAAATAAACGATAAACGAGTCCTATCAGGAAATAAAGATAATTATTGTCACAGTGGGTTAAAATTTTAGTGCGTTAACAGGGGATCGAACCCCTGTCTCTCGCATTCCGGGCAAGTGTCATACCGCTAGACCACCAAGACACTGTTACATTCACCCCTCCAAGGAGAAAGTGTGTCCTCATGCTTCTAGCTCAGAGATCACATTG
This sequence comes from Haplosyllis leylae, assembly GCA_038406175.1. Taxonomy (NCBI): domain Eukaryota; kingdom Metazoa; phylum Annelida; class Polychaeta; order Phyllodocida; family Syllidae; genus Haplosyllis; species Haplosyllis leylae. The sequence continues at coordinate 14,961 of JBCAUG010185564.1, read as the reverse complement.
GCCACTAATGTCACAGTGGGTTAAAATTTTAGTGCCTTAACAGGGGATCGAACCCCGGTCTCTCACATTCTGGGCAAGCGTCATAACGTTATACCACCAAGACACTGTTACATTATAATCATACTGACTGCATCAGGTATTCAACTGCATTTGGTAAATTGTTCCACAGTTGAGGATTTTCATGTGATTTTCAGTGTAAAATGCATAACTACCGATTCGTCTGCATTTTTCATGTTTCGTATTTTTTTTTATCTATTCCCATGCAAACGTTCCCAATGTCTTGTCCTGTGCGAAGTTGGACCTTAATACTTATCAAGAACATTTCGCTTCTTGCAATGAAAAGAAAAACAGCCTTATGACAAGGATTATATGCTAAAGCGCACCGTTGGGAATTTACCTCAAAGAACCAACAACTGAAAATCACTTTGGTTGACGCAAAATCACGGCAAAACTTTTCTCCTTTGCGACAAAAAATTACATTAAGATCTAGGTCAAAATGTGTGCAACAATATTCCAGTTTACTCATTTGTGCTTCATTTCATCTGTTTGAAATTAGATTACAAAAATGTCAATTTTTAGTTTACATATAAATTTATTGGGTAAAAATAGATTTCCCACATTTCCAGTAATGCTCGAGCTGAACGCTAAAGGATTTGTATTCTTGGAGCCACGCTCTTCTTGAACAGGGGTTACAAAAGGTTAATATAAACCTTTTCTTACAAGGTCTATTATTTTCTTAAGTCTCGGCCGCAAAATTTAAACTTCAACGGTTTCTGTGTCTGGAATGTGCGGGGCGCGTGCCACTTGTCATACATTTAAATCTCCTGGACTGAGGAGTACCCATCTCAGGGCATGCGATCGCGTCTGCCTTGGGTGTATACCCAGTCACGGGAGAGTGAGATGCTTTTGTCCCAGCCCATGGCGCCCCTAATTTGCCAGTCAGCAAGTCAGTGGTGCACAAAGTTAAGAACATTTGGTCGGACAGGTATCGAAATTCCCCATACACACTGGAGTGACAGCAGCTGGGCACACACACTTATGTGGTCTGATGCTATATAACCGCAAGTTTTTTATTGGAAATTCTTCCTTTTGTGGAAAACAACTACTAATTCTATTGCGGTTTTTATTGGGTGCTCTCTTTATCAGGTTGTGCTCGGCACCTGTAACGGCATTTGCCACAGCTGTTCAGAGGGCATTTAAACGCACATTTAAATGTCTTTCCGATTCAAATATCTCCCATTTGGAACATGGCACTTGAACTGGGAACATAAAAAAACAAAACAAGGGCTTTGGAGGGTTAATTAATTTGGTAGAAAAACAAAAGGAACATATATTTTCACCTTCATAATTAGAAAGAAAAACATACCCCTAGGGCACGAGCTTGCAAGAGAATACGGCATCAGTGGACAACATTCAAAAGACCACTTGCTCATTATAGTTTGAAAGGTGGCACGTACTACAAGAGGCTTAAAAACTATACTCTGATAAAAGACGAACTAATTACGACTCGGGATTAAAGGACGTTTAGCAACAAAGATGCCACATTGAGAAAGAACGATACAATCGGAAGGAAGGTGTTCATTCCGCAGGACTTACTCGGCAGAAAAAATTGCACGCAAGGTGCTAATTTGAACCATTCAATGCAAGAGCCATTTGCAGATAGCATTCAATCTAAGACACTGATGAGCCGTACTAAAGCCTGTGACAGTATGTGGTATGGCACATGTACAGATTAAAGAAGACATAAAAATACTGTGATCTGCAATTACTGCGACAGAATATTACCAACCTCCGCTAAGAACGGAACAAAACGTGTTCACACTGCTAGACATTTCAAATACGTCGGGTAAGTTTTCTTTTCCGTGTATTTTTTAACTTCAGTTTTCAATTGTTGCGCTCTTTTGTTTCCCGCATGTTGAAATGGTAGTGTTAGTAAGTATTGAAATGTAAAATAGAAAAAAAAAACTAATGAAGACCTGTGTCCTTGTTACGCGTTCGGAACAAGAAATAACCACATTGGCACATGATGAAGTAACTAAAAATTTTAAGTCAAACTTCGCTAAAAGCGAGTTTGTAATAGTAATTTCTATATCACCAAACACAGTTCAGAAAACATTTGACCTGAATAAAAATGAAACATTTTTGGAAGCCTTCGTATTTGTAAAATAAAATCGAGTTGGCAAATTCTCTAGGGTGCTTTTGGTACCCCATACTGGCATCGAGGGTATTGTTTGGTACATCTTTATGTAACATGTCACTACATCTTCATCATTCAGAGCTATTATCATTACGTAAAAAACTTCCCGAAGAGAAAACACGTTTTGTAAACGTAGTGGTGGTTTGCAAACGTTTCTGAGTTTCAATAGAATCTCGGCAGATCATTACGTGAGAACGTTATTTAGCTTTTTCTGCCATGAGCATTGAAGGGCTTGGATCACTAGAATAACAGAACCAGCGTGAAATTACACTGGCTTGCATAAAAAGTCCATCCGTCATACGTTTCTTTTCAATTTTTATTGACATGTCATTTATCATAACTTCTTTAGCTCGATATTGTTACTTTGTGTTCGACCAGGTTTAATGACTTGACACTTTCTACCTAAAATAAATCCCTTTTCAGTCACTCTTATCCCCTACATTTCTACTTTATTATGTTTCCTTTTTTAGCGAAGATATCAGAGGAAAGCAATGGTTTCTGGAGCATAACATCATTTGGCAAAATAGAAAACAACTCCGAGAAGATTTCATCTCGTGTTATTTGCTAGTTCTACCTCTGTAAACATTGGCAGAGGTTTGTATAATAGAAGGCTTCGCATGACAGTACAACGATAAACACGAATATTCTGAATGTACCATCAATGCGTATGGAATGTTTCGACTTGCTCAAAGTACTTCGTAATGCCTAAGGTCTCCCGTTTATGAAAGAGACACTTCTTAGAACAACAAATTAGAAAAGGAATCCACATACTGTGCATCAACAACAACATATAAAGACGAAAAAGTAAGAAATATTTCCTGATGTACCCAGTGATAACCCTTGCTACCAAAGACGAATGTTCTTGCGTCTTCATTTAACAGCTGATTCACCTGAAGGTTTGTTGCATGTCAACATGTAACAGTAAGTGAATATAAAACTGGTCCGATGTTATTCCATAACCAGGTAGAACTAATTGCCGCTTGTAGGAGGATTTTACAGTACATGTACATCAATTTTCATTATTCGCTTTTCATCTTGCTGCTGAGAAAGAGGATTTGAGGTATTAGCTTTTGCCAGCTGCATTGTAAGAGGATTAAAGCGGATCTGCACTTTATGCGCAGTGCTCGACGCATTAGGCGGCACAATGAACGGCTAAAGTGTTGTAACTTGGAACAATATCGTATCCTTCTGGCAGTATTACGTATTAGGGTTTTTTTTCTACAAAGGAAGCACTGACAAAATGCCTCTTTCGTCTGGAAAAGGATATCGCACTTTTGCGATTACTGGACAAAAAGTACAACTTTCAAGCGGTTCGGTACCAAACCTGAGCAGTATGTTCTACAAAGACATTAACGCAACAACGGCGACAATGGTTCAGCAGAAGAACAGAACAAACCAAGGAAGTTTTTATCAAACTCCCGATGACATACGCGCAGCTGTACAGAAATATATGTCGGCATCAGCATCTGACATAACTAGACTCAATGATACTCAAACCACTAACTTGAGTCTACTACACAGGAGTTCATCCTCAAACGGCGGGTTCAGTTCCAGAAGCTCCTCCAGAGCTGGGTCCCCAGCCCCCAGTAGACATCTGGAGTTGAGCATCAGAGTTTCTACTCCGGACGAAAGCAATGGGAAGATGCCTGCGACTGGGCGGGGTAGGCCAAATTCTCCCAACATCAGCATGATTAGAGGGCCAAAACTTTCTGTTTTCTACTTTAATGATGATTTTACCTTTGATGAAAGCAGCAGTCAGGCACAGATTGCCGAAAATATGTTCAACGATTTGACAATTAGCTCTACATTGGATCAAACAAGCAACATGACTGACAACGACATCGACGACAAAACTCCGATGAACAGCAGCAACTCGGACGGCGGTTATGTCAGTTCTGAACTATCCGACAATACAATCCACGAAAGCCCTAAAATTGATGTGAAGAGAATACAAGAGGCACAGCTGGAGCTTTCTGATCTGAACAACAATGCTGCCACTAAAGTTGAGAAGGTTCAAGAGAATCTCAACGAGAAGAAGCTCGGAGTCCAAACGAACGACTCTTTCGGCATAAATCTTTATCTGACACAAAGTGGCTTGCCCTCAAATACGCAGCAGGACTCTGAAAATAATGGAACGCAATATGACAATCTACAAAGAACCGTTTCAAAAATGAGTGACGATATTTTCACTGAGGACACTGCAGATGAAACTATGAGGTTTTCTGAATTGAAGCTATGTGAAGCATCCTCTATGGCTTCCACTCTACACAATGACGATTTGGAGTCGAATATCTCTTACGATATTCGTATCAATGACACCATGGGGATCCCTATGGTGTCAACTCTAAAGAGGCAGGATGGACATGGGAAGCTAATCAATGCATCTGTGCTTAACGACAAAACTATTACTCCAGACGACGGGCTGTTACCTGTCAGAGGTAACAAAGAAACATGTGAACAAAGTCCAAGAAAACCCGACATACCGGAAAATAAGAATTGGGCTCAGGAAAGGAGTTCGTCATTTAGTGGTTTCACCCAACTAGAGAGGCTGAGGGAAAATTCGAATAGATCATACAGAGATTTGAATCGCATCAGAGGGGAACACAGCTACGTGAAAAGAAATGACTCTTTTGTGAAGTCCATTGAAAATGTTTCCCCGTGGAAGGGCAGCTGGACTGCTCGAAATGTCACCTTCGACGAAACTGCAAACAAGAGATTTAGTATTGAAAGCAGACAGGAACTACAGAGAGAACAGCAATATCACACAAAATCTGATCGATCATCATCATCATCCTACAGCCAAAATAAGCCCCATCATGGCCAGCAGAAATATAAGCAAACAAGACAACCAAACTACTACGGATCCCTTGATGTCAGAAGCTACAATCGGAATCAACAGCAAGGAATACCACACCAAATGCGAGTCAGCATGCCTCAGCAGAGTAATTTGGCTCGACATTTGCATAATACCTCCGTACCTACTGGGAAAGTTTCCAACCAAGCTTGGAAGAGGTATTCTTCACCTCCATCTCTTGAGCCACATTTTTCGGCGAACAATAGGTCACAGGAAGAGGGCGAAGTTTTTGAAGTGTCACAACAAAGTAATTTTGGACAGGCTTCAAGAACTCAAATCACGCACAGTGAGAAGCAAACTGCCACGAATTACCCGGCGAATGACTTTAACGACGTGTACAATGACAGCCAGGTTGTCCCAAGAGGTTACAAATATCTTACTCTTCCGCGAAATTTCGGTGGACAATACCAAAGTCAAAGGAATGTCCAACAAAGAGAAAGAAACTTTGCCAAACAACAAAAAGCCCAGCTTCAAGAATTTCTTGATCCAAAACTGGCCCATGGTATGCCAAATGCGAATCAAAAAATCGTTCGTCAATATTATGCTCAATTCTATGACCAAAATCAGAATAAGCCAGAAAATCCCCAACGTGCCATACCTCACAACTACCACCCTGGTGGTCCCCTTCAAAAGTATCCTTCACAAACTAAAGCGTTGCAGCAGAACCATGGCCAGTGTACCCATCAAACTTATCAAATGCAGAATCAACGCCAACAGCCACGCCAAGTTCGCAGAAATATCTCCTCATCTTCTAACAGAAGCATCTCCTCTTCATCTTACTCAAATTCTACTTCTTCGAGTCCAGTTCGTGGTGCGGGTTCCCCGTCCTACACTACTTCGTACGTATCAGTTCCAGAGAGAGGAACCAGCATTTACAATCAAAACAGTAACAGGAACAGAAGCGCCCGAAGAAAACTCCAATTGTCAGACTCTGATGACGAGGATGAAGGTGGTTTCAAGCAACATCAACAGAAAAGAATAGATGGACAAAGAAAACTGATGAATGATGAAGAGATAGAAGGCGAGAGAATTCCCAGGCACCCAGCGATAAACACAATTCAAGAGCCTCACCGGTGGGTTGGCAGGTAAGCAACGTGTAATTAAATCTTCTTAACCTAGGGGAGGTTCCTGGCAAGTTCAATGAACATCCTTCCAAAAACGTTTAAATTTCTAATTTAAATGAAATTGTTCAACCAAAAAAAAAAAAAAAACAACTGTGACATACTGTTACGAGCGCTTTCCGCATCACGACAAACCTATTTGTGATTTATGTTTTATTTCCTTTTGAAAGCTGCCTTATTAAGTTCACTGTGCCAATTCTAAAAGAAATATTTTGGGAACTTAACATCTTCAAAGTAAAAGTATCAAGACTAAGTAGTTCAGAAGGAATGCCAATTGGTTCTTTGGTAACATACAGAACAGAAAGAACCTTTAACATCTTTGTTCGAACTAAAGCATTAATATTCTTTGCACATTATCCACGTAAATTAACCTAGTCAAAGAGGTGTTAACAGATAAGTGGAAATACCAATACCTAATTAGTCCAGCAAAAAGTATGGTCAAGGAATTTCAAAATCAATGAAAGACAAAGTAATAAATGACGTACTCATTGGCCTAATATTTTAAAAAAGTATTATTCCTTGTTTACAGTGTCATTACTAAGTACGTTTTGCAGTTCTAAATCTCATATCCCACCGGAACAAAGCTAATCACAACATTTCTCACAAGAATTGAAGGATCGTCAATTTAAATTTAAATGACAGCAAAGACACAGATTTTTCAACCGCCCTAGGAGTAATTTGTCACATTTATCTTTTGAGACGAATTCCCATATTGCCAATAACTGAGTGAACCAAAAGATTTCTGCAAACTGCACTTTGCGACATAGAGCTAATAATGGTCGTAAGTAGCCAGATAATGAACTTCTTTAAAATCAGGATGAGCAAACCGCCTAAATTGGACACTTGTTGCCATAATTGCATGTGATGAACGGGCAGGAGATACTAAATACATCGCCAGCCCTAGTTTGAATGCTTTCCAAGCTTAAAGTGGTATTCCCCAGACATTTACTGCATTCAAAACTACTGAAGGTTGCTTATCAAATTCTGAGCTTTTCGAAAGAGACATTCTCGTAAAAAGCAATGAAAAGGATATCATTTATTTCTACCTTTTCCAAATGCAAATGCATTATTAAAGGACACAAAAAGAACCGTTCAACGTCTATCAAAATAAAGCTGTGATTAAATAAATTAAACCGTCTCAAGAAGTTCAATCTGACAGAAAAGTGGTTCGAGCTTTGGAATCATATTGGGTAAAAAGTCAAGTGGAAAAATTTTTGCTGTTGGAATTTTCTTTTTCCTTTGCCTTTCTTTTTGAGTCGTTCAGTTCTCACCTTTATTTCCCCAGAAAGTGTAGCACAATTATGTCGTTATGATAAAACGATCTAAACTTTTGTTGGTAACATTTCTCCACTGTTTGCAGATTAAGTGCAAACTTAATTCCCACCACATTCCTGTTTCTAGCAGTTTGAAGTGTATGTTATCATTTCTTTCCAACTCCCATACATTTCACATTTGTTGATTTACTTTGAGCACGAAATGTTTTTGACAATGTTGTGCCAAGTACATGACCTGGTGAAATATGTCACATCATTCTTTTCACATCTGTTCATACCCCGCATATTTATTTGGAAAAATATCAAGATAGATAAAATAACTTTTCTACGCCTGTGCAATACCATTCCGAACTGACTTATGGCATGTGTTCAATAGAATAACAGAACGGAACTAAAACACGACCACACATCACATACAAATTGGCCCGACACTATCAATCAAAAGTAAAGCGGTCCTTAGACAGAAAGAACGACAATGTTTTGTAAAAGCGTACACCGATTTCTTGAGATTTACATAATTTCGCAAAATATGAGAACCCCTTCCTGCAAAAACAGTGACTGAAGAGACTTCCACCTTTGTTTTTGATGTGCTTGGATTTTCCATGACAGGTGGCAGTTCATTAAAGAACAAGCGCTTAGTTCTCTATCATGCAAAGTCTGTGGTTTAATCTGCAGGTCTTTTATCATCAAGTAATAATTTTCAGACTGATTCTCCACTTTCATAATGAGAAGAAAATGAGAATTTTTCAAAAACCATAAAAAAGAAAATTAACTTCAAACATCCCAAACAATATTCTTGCCTCTAAATTGGAAGTTTTCGTGTGTGCGTAGGTTAAAGGTTGTCTTTTAACCTTTCATCGAAAAAGTAACAGATTGTGCTATCGATAATAGGACATTTGCTTGGCATGTGTGTTATCGTTACGCTTTTTACCCCTTTTGATCAAGGGGAAAAATGACAAATATAAAGAAATATTAGAAAGCATCGCTTAACCTTAGCTTTTAAGATACTTTATAAAAGTGCTTAGACATTGCAACAAACGTATGTTGCAATCATGATGAATTTAATGACTTACGTAATACATTCGGACGCTTTTTTTCAAACGTATCAAAATGTTTGTTGCCTTTCCTTACCGAATCAATGATAATACTAAATTCGGGCAACAATCCCCTTTCCCAGTGGTTACCGATCTCTTAACTCTTTAGCTTCAAAACCAGGCCACACTGATCCCAAAACCTTGCTGTGTCATATTTCTAAGGATTCCCATTTGTGTATTTGCAGTGGCTACCAGGAGGAACCTGTGCGTCTCAGTGCAGATCGAGGGTTTCTACTTTGGCACCATCCGAAAGGCACTCTGGACGTAATGATCTCCTACGGACTAACCGGGGAAGACTTCAGGTATGCAACTCTGTAATCTATACACCATCTGCTAGTAGAATGACAGTGAAATTAAAAATATTATTCAAGAGACATAAATGTTTTTACGTCATCATGTCTAAATATCAATGAAGGCGTTTCAACAACATTTTGTACAGATTCGTAAGAATTCGCTTCTCCCTTGTCAAATTCAATAGCCAACTGCGCTTTGTTTTACAGTTGTTTTATTGAACACCAACTTCCAGGGGTAGACGTATTTTACGTTCACCCTACTGGGCGGAAGGAGCTACTGCTGGACGGAACCCGCAGCGACCACGACTCCCCCGACATCAAACGATCCAGTAAGTCCCACTGGTCACATAACTTCAACAGAAACAAGGAAATACGATCCTGGGGTGGACAAATTGTACTAAGACTGGAACCTTTAAAGTACTTTCCTTGTCAGTCTTTCAAACTGCCTTACTTTTTAGCGTTGTGAAAGTAACGCATATTTTATCAGCACGGATTATCATGTTTTCGTTCCCATCTAATAGACAATTTCGTTTTTCCTCTGAACAATTACCATTCGAAGAATACAAAATCGTTATGACAGATGGACTTCATTGCAAATACTTTCGTAGCCGTATATTTAACAACTTTTGTCGAATTGTTTGTAAGATCATTTCTTTTCATACATATGAAGAAAATTTTACGTTTGTACTCTATGTGATGCAAAATGTACTCGTCAATTAAAAGGATTAGTGATAAATATTAATTCAAATATTATGCTAAAACACATACACGTACATTCCAATTTACACAGACATAATAATATAGTGTTGTAACTTTTACTTGTTTATTGACTTTACACTTTTAATCAATAAAATTTTCCAAAAATCTAAGCCAATTTCTTTCATGGTGAATCATCCAATTTTTATGAGTCAATATCATCTACCTTTCAACTCCTCTGTAAGATCTATTACTTTTTGTATTTGTATTTCAAGTTGTTCGCAGGGTTCGCGTAGAATATCTAGTAGCTTTTTCGTTGCTGGATCAGTATGTTTTTGCTGTAAATATATTGAAATAATGTAACCATATCTCAGCAAAAACATGTCTAATTTTCTTTTCTATTTAGATTTTTTCCTTTCTATTTAGATTTTTTTCTAAAAAACACGGGAAAAATACAAGGCTTGCAGCCTGAATTTGAAAAAAAACCACATCTTTGTTTAAATAACCACAAAAAGCACTCAGTGGAAGAAAAGTACATGAGAATAAAAAAAGTACATGTGCTTTATAAGTGCTCCCGTATGACCACTTGGCGAAGTTTTTATCGCTTTTACTTCTGCGGGACCTGTTACTCGTGATGTGGATTTCATACCTTAATTTTGGAGAGATTTCCCTTTAACATGAGGCGAGCTGATGACAGCAATTGAACGGCTTGGGTTGGGTTGTCTACTTTCTTAACAACTTCCACATATGCTACAAGGAGAAACAGAACCACTGAAAATTAGAAACTTGAAATTAACTTTGAACCAGTATCTTTAAATGTTAAAGACATTGTATCGTTCGATAATGTAAGTATCATACAGTATATTTCATTGGTGATAGCCTTTACATCAGATCAATAACTGAATTCGTATAACAAGCCATTATTAAACTTCACTCAAATCTACGAGTTAAAAGTGCTAAGAATTATTTACGACGAACGTTAATTCTAAGATTGTTCGCGAAGAGGGAGTATTTTTTATTGTTTCTTCACAATCATGTTGCAAAGAAATTACACGAAAGTTCATTGTGAACAGGGATTTTACTCAAATTCTTTGTGAGTAAAAATAAAATAGTCTATTTTAAATGCACAGCTAATATTTTATGTTCCCTGAAGGTGAAAACTGTTTAGTGACATGAACTTTCGAAACGTTTTGTTATTTCATTATCCTTGTAATTACTTTCTTGTGTAGCTTTCAAGAATTCCCCTTGGAAGGATGTGGTGGCCCTGAAAAGGACCATGAAGTTGTGAAATACATTGTCGGAGAAAGGTTTAAGAACTGTTCTCTCCTTCCATGTCTCCTGATTCTTCTGCTTCGATGTCAGAGTCTTGGGCAAGGTCTTCATTCCATGCAATGCCAGTTCTGTTGAACAGATCCAACTGCATTTCTTCAAGCCGATCAGCTTGAGCATAGGCATATTCATAGAACATGTTACGAACACCTTCCAGGGAACAAAGCTTGAGACGCAAGATGTATCTGTAAGAGCGTCTGTTTTCTGCCTGAGAATGGTTGTATCGAGTTTCAACTTCCTCAATTAAACTCTTAATATGAATCAGCTGAGTACAGGAAAGACGGAATTTTTTGTTTAGATCCCTGATCATGTAGATTTGATCTTTGACAGTTTTTCCCATCTCCTTGGTGCTTTCCATTGTTGCTCTAGCCATGCTGTTTGGTAGATGAAATGTATGTGTATGATAAGTCTGAGAGAATCAGCTGTGTAGCCAATATCTGAAGTCTCTGACCAATGGGCAGATACTGAAGAAACTTTGGTCGACTGGTGTATTTATATCCACGATTTTTGTGCCGTCGAAATCTACTCAAATCAACACTCAATGTCAACTGTCAGTATTAACTGAGGTTGTGCTCGCGGTGGGCGAAAGTGTGAAGACAATTCACGAGTGGCTGCATACAACCGAGTATATTCGCGAACAATCTGACTTAACACATATGAGTACTGCTTATCATTGTCAAAGAGATATTTCCCGGAAACACCTCAGAATTCAACTCGGCATATCCTCTTGTGCTTTCTCACTACTGTGGCATGATACTTAGTTTACAAAGCTTAGACATGTCACAGATACAGCCATGCCTCAATTAGGAAACATTCTCTGAGACATCCTGTTGATATTTGACCGACCCCTACAAGAGTTCCGGTTTGGAAATGTCTCAGTTTGCAAAGAATTTTTTTTTGATATCTCACTTACTTGTTGCCAAAGCCCGTGATTCTTCAACAACTGATTTACACTTTTGCACGTCTTTTTCCCAACCCATGGTTTGCGTCGAACATCTTAAAGATTTCAACAGATACTGTATTGCCTACAAACGAATATCAGTGCAATAACCATTTATTCCAGTATATTTTGATGATATTACAATTATCATAAAAAAAATCATTATTTTAGCTAAGGTTGTACACATGTTTAGTCTTATCTTCAGGTAAGATAACTGATTTTTATGTTGGCAAAGTCTTGTTATTAAATCCACGTATTTCCTACCCTTTCTCTGTCAGATTGTGTCACCTCACTTCCGCCCGTCAGCAATGCAGCGTATAAACTCCAAATCTCCGCTTCATTGGTGACCTGTAACGGTATCAGGTCTTTTAATATTATCGAGTCATTTATTAAAGATACTCAGGATATAAAAGCACCCCCTTGTTTTCTTTCCATACTGGTTATTTTCCTTTCTGTTTTCCATATAATTTAAGACACTGCCACACAGCGAGGCCAATACAGACACCAGTAAAACATGTGCAGAACCCAATGGAAATTTGCATGGGTCTCTGTGCACAATTCTATACAAGCCATTTTTATCGGTCTCTTGTCTCTGTGTCTGCCAGAACAAACGCACCACAAATCAGAACTAACCTTCGAAGTTAGTCTGCCAAAGAGTTCCAAAACCTTTGGTCGAAGATCACCCGACGGCCTGTTTTGTGCGTCCCTAATATCTTCATTAACCGCCCGCACCAAGAGTTTCAGCACCTGAAGTGAGACGTAAACCAAAATTGCTTAAAACATAAATGCATTTTTTGTAAGTTGATAAGAAATAATTGAAGAAGATTCACTTTGCATTTTATTTGGGACACGAACAAATTCCAATCAATTTTTCCCGGCATGTTTTATACTACAAATTGAAATTCAATCTTTTCCTTTACCTGCGTATCACTGTATTTTTCTTTCAAGTCCAACAATCTATGAAATGATCTGATCACCTCCCCAAACTGACCGATATCTATGCCAACCTAAAAAACAAGATTTGACATAACATGGATTATTTGTGCTATTCTGTATGGAAGAACTGTATCAGCGAGGTACCCCAGCATTTTGGTCCAATTTGATGCTTGACATAACGTTTCGCGAGAGAGTGAATAACCTTAATAAAAATGCCTACCACAAGATAATTTTCCCAAACTCTCCAATTTTCATACTCGCACTTCAAAGCTTCTTGGAGGGCATTGAAGGCTTTTTGTCTGTAAAAGGAAATAACAACACATGGTTCTGTATTCTTTTTGATGGCTAGTACACAGATTTCTCTCCTTGTTTCGATATTACATTTTTCTGTACTTACTTTTGATTCAGTCTAATGTAAGCTGTTGAAAGGTTATTCCAAGCTTCAAAATTCTATAAAAGGAAAAATAGAAATGATTATGATGACATGTACCAGTACCATGGTATACAAATTATCAGAAATTCTCGCATACTTACGTCATAATCAATTGTTACACATCTCCTGAAGGCTTTGGCTGCCTCATCCCACTTTGAGCAACCCATACACGCGCAGCCATACGAAAACCATACTCCTATCTGTAATTTAGAATGGTTGAGACTTCCATGATTGAGAATATGACATCAAGAAGGTATTTGACATGCTGGCGAGTAGCTAAAAATATTAATTGATTTTCTTGATACATTAGCTTGATACAAAGCATAATAACGGCGTAATTTTCTGACAAACGAATGCCAATCAATCACTATACCCTAAAGTAGGCCTACAAGTCATAAAAGTGCCAATCCCTATCTCAAATCATCTCACGCACCGCCCAAATTAATGGCTAAGCTAACAGTAATCAGTTAATATTAGTTGAATTTAAAGACTGGTGATAAATATAATACCTGTAAGGCGTTTATCTCCAGGGACTTCTCAAAATATGGCAAAGATTCCTCAAACTGAAAAACAAACAATGTGCAGTTATTTCAGTTTAAAAACGACATCATCATAACGGACAATATAATACATTTTGAAACAAATTCAGAAATTAAATTTTTGTTTAACTTACTTGTGCCTTGTATAAATAGTGGTACCCCAGTGAACGTTGGGCTCTGGCATACCTACAGTTTGATAACTCCCACGCCTTTTGGTAACATTCTGGTTTTTCCAGTACATCTCCCAAATGGCACCAAAGACTAGGTGTCTCTTGAACTGCCAACTGCTCTCTGATAACTTTTTCTGCCTACACAGAATATGAAAAAATAAATAACAACTGGACTTTAAAATAGATAACATGTATTAGAATACTAGGCAATCATAGAAACCCAAAGGGTGATCGAAAGAGCTAAACATTGTTCTAGAATTTCTGCAATGATAGAAAATTTTACCTTTTCAGTCTGTCCTAGATTTTTGTAGCACTTGATGATATCTTCCCACATGTGTAGCCGTAAGAAAACATCCAGGGCTCCCTTAAGTGCGCCTATTTTCATGAGGAAGTTTGCTTGTTCTTTCTGCAATACAAATGTAACACATCTTTGGCGAACATACAGGTTTGTGTTCCTTACTACCCCTAATGTGTCATAAACGAAGCACATTTCCCGATTTAATACATTCAAAATACCTCTGACATTATGGTTTCCCTTGATTACCACTGTGCCAAGATATATGTTAAATCAATATCACAATTACCTGAATTCCCCATCGTGGGGGTAGCTGAACACTGTACAAAAGATGAAGCCTTTGAGCGGGATTTTCACTTGGTCTATCGAACTGGGTAACTAGTTCCTAAATTGCAAATTTAACTCAATTATATTTTTTACTACATAATAGTTCTTCCGCCCCAATCTTCTAATACAACATGCTATTCTTATTTATTTTCATCAATTAATTACCCTAAATGAAGAGCAAAGATATAAAAGTGAGTTTGTTGATCACAAAATACATGCAACGTAAACCTCTAAATGATACTCAAAAATAGTGAACACTGAAATTGGATCCATAATGTACTATAAAAAGACGATGCGAGTTTTTGCTGGCTCGTTAGAGTCAGCTATTTCATGTAAACTCGCTGCGCGTAGCCTTTCTTAAGAGGGTGGTGGGGACAAAAATCTGAGTTTTATGTTAATTAGTAACCTATATTCCAGGCATCTGATTGGCTGTGGTGGGGAGCCTTGATCAATTTGACCAATC
>JBCAUG010185453.1:0-19712 GCA_038406175.1 Haplosyllis leylae | reverse complement strand
GCAAGAATCAATAGAGCATGACTACATAAGGAACTAAAGGGCTGATGCTTCCAGCAGATTGGGGAATTAGCTCAGTGCTAACATGCAGAACTTGAAAGTCAGAGGTGCCTGTGTTCCAATCCTGCTGGGGTAATATTTTGCTGCTGGATTTTTTTAGTTCTCTTGTGATTCTGTAGAATCTACAGAATCTATAGAATTTGAAGCCAATTACGGAAAAACTCCAATGTGTCGTACAGGTCGGATGAATTTATGCAACAGGTGTTAACATGACAGTACACAATGTTTTTACGATGTTTGTAACTTTCCAAAACTGAGAATAGAGAGAGGACAACTAGTTGGTAATATAGGTCGTAGACCAGGTGAGGAAAACGACACAGAATTTAATTAATTTTTCAAATTTAATTCAATTCAGAATTTCAAGAGAACCAAAAAGAAGTTTGTAAACTTATTGAAAGTAATACACTGCATTTTTTTCAACCTAATACAGTTTAACGAGAACAACCAAAGACAGTTGAAAGAAACTCATTTACGTAAGTTTTTTGTGATGCAGACAACAAGAGCACAGTCACTGGTAGGATTCAAAACAGAATAGTGGAACGTAGTGAAGACGCACTTTTTAGATCTATGATGCATTATGGCAGGTTTTCAGCTCTTGTTAAACGTTATCAAGTTCATTGTTATTGGATTTAACTTATTTTATGATGTGGCAATCGAGTTTTTCCTTTTGAAGACACATTCTGTAGAATTCTATGGAATTCTATAGAATGCGATAAATCACTGAAGCATGAATTAGGATCCATTTAAATGTTGTTCATGTTACATGTGTCTCTGTGGCGCCCTGTTAGCACCTCTAACTCTCAAGCAAGAGGGAGTGGGTTCAAATACCACTTTTTACAATTTTTTTATTTTAAATTCTGTAGAATTCTACAGAATCTCATTAGGAAAAACTCGAATGGTCACCTTGAGAGAAATTGTAATGGTCTGTAAGCGGATCCTGCAACCCAGGTAAACGTTAACACGTAATTTGAGGAGAGTAGCAATCTTTTATAGAAATAAACGTCTTCTTTTAATTTACAATCTAAATTCTAAAAAGTGACAGATTTCTATGTTAACAAAAAATGTTTACATTCTTTCGATTGCACTGTTGAATATCAATTAATTCTAAGGAAGTATCTTTATTTCACGGTATACACAATGGAACAATCACTGGCCAGACGTTTTACAATAGAGTTATCCACAAAAGCTTCACAATGCAAGAATGTCAACAGTGCCAACTTTGTTTTAGCTATACCATTAAAAATCAACTATGCATTTAATCATGAAATGTAATATACCCCTTTTTCTAATTTCACATTTACTGTCATCAATAGGTACAAACAAAGAAGAAAACTGCAAATATAAGGGAATACAAATAATGCCAACATTGTCAACTTTGTGTGTTTGTGAAAAACTAGAATTCGGATCCTACCTGTTACTATGGTACAAAACTAAGCAATCTTTTCCAAAATTTAATAAATCCAAATTTCTTTTAAACCTTTGAACAAAATTCCACATTAATTTGATCGCCAATAATATCAAGTCTACTGTGTTTATTTAAATACTAACTTCAATATCCTTTTAGTTCATTTCAGCACGTAAACTCATTTCATTGCTCGTTTGAAGAAACAATGATCTTGTGTTTTTAAAAATTATCTTTAAAATAACCTTTCTTTTACAAGATATAGCATTTCATTTTCTTTGTTAAACGTAAATGAGCGAAATTTAGGCTTTTGAAATTCATTTTTGAATGAGTCTCCAGTGTGTTGCTTGCATCAGAAACAACTAAATGCCAAGTCTATTGTGTGCACAGGTATCCTTTTGATGCTGAAGATGTAAAAGAAATGAATTTAAAAAAGAAACAAGAAATTTTATATTGTTGTCCTTAAACCAGTTTTGATTCATGTGTAACAATGTGAAGTTTTGGTTCGGGTTCCCTTGAAAAATGTTTTGTAAAATGCCTGTTACCACTGAAAAGCCCATCCTGTTGTGCCAAAATAAGTGGTGTTCAGTATCACGATCGGACATTATGACACAGACAGATGTCATGTAACATTACTTAGCAATTCTCTGAGATGTGAAATACCTCATATAAAATATCTGAGGTCACTGGTATCAACTACACGTGATCCATGTCAGCTCATTCAAGTATTTCAGTGTTTATATAACTATTTTCTTACTCGCATTACTTTTGCTGTAGGAACGCTTACGCGAATGGTAAACATTTTCCTTAGTTTTTTTGACTGTAAATCAGAAGTCATCGTACAAGGCCCTTCCAGCTATATTAGAACATATGTTGGCCAAATTAGACCAATCTAGGAAAATATTAAGGAAACCTCAATTTGATAAATTGCAAATTTTACAAATTGCGTCAATGAAGATTCAAAAGAATGTCATTTGATAATTATTTTTTGAAAAAGTACAAACATTTTCAATAAATTTGATCCAATTTGTACGTAATGAATGTTATTATGCTGGTAAAATATAATCAACTGCTATAAATGATATCTTCGGAAGAAGTATTTCGCAAGCGACGTTGTTAAAAAGCTTTTAACACCATCATTTCCCAAATGGGGAAACGGAAACATATCGTCCGCATCAACCGATAAGAGAAACACTCTACATTCCCTGAAGTAAAAAATTGCCAAAAGACGTGTTTGTATGGTGACATGTCTCGGATATCACTCGATCTCCGATGTACTGCATCTTACAAAAATTCCAATCCTTTGCTATCTGGCCGAAAAGAACTGTTTTGGTGGCTCGCAAGATTGACCTTATCGGTAGTGGGATGGGTTTGTACCTTTATTATTTGGAAGTTTTAGGGGGAATTATGAATCTGGTTACAGCTGCTATTTTCAAGGAGATCAGCAAAATTTAGTAAATATATTCAAAGTGGTTGAACAAATTCTGTCCATTTGTTTCTGTAGCTTAAAATAATAAGACTATATAAATTCATTTAGCTACACTATAATGTGTGATTCTACCAATCTAGTTGGGGCATCTGGTTATTTACAATGAGTACATTTTTAACTAGAAGTAGAAAAATTTACCAAATTCCCAAAGGGTGATTGGTGGTAAAGATAATTTGGGGATTTTTGAAGGATACTGGATGCTTACAATAATGAAGATTTCTTGCCCACATACTTGCTAAAAGAAGAGTGACAACAGGTGTTGGGAACAATTCAGATCTATTAAATAAGTAGAATACAACTTGGGAATTTTTTGCAAGGGCACTGGTTACTGCAGTGTATGATTCAGGACACGAAAATCTATTGCACATTTAGATGAATTTATGCTTGGGATCTGGAAACTACATATGGACCTGTGGTTTATATTATTTACAGAAACATCATTTCAAGTAAGTGTGCATTAAATATGGTCGCTTAAAATTTCAATTTATTTGTCTCAATTTTTTTTTGTCAAAATAAGGACAAAGCATTCCGTTTGCTGTCGTCTTGTATGTTTAAGAATTTTTAAGTTCCAGTTTGGTGTGCATATGAGAAATATGAAAGGCACAATACAAATTTACACTTTATCTCTACGGTTCCATGTCATAGATCAACCTCTAGTTAAGTCTGACCCGAAAAAAATTGGATTTCTAGTAACACTCCTATCCGTTCTTATTGATTATTGGTTTTTAGCTGCTTTGTGATTTCTATTGATTTCTCCACATTAAGGAAACATTTTCTCATTATCTTTAATCATTAATCCTTAAGCTAATTGACCGTTGAGAATTTTTACTTGTAAATTTGAGAGTCACAATCAGAACTTTTTAGACATTTACTGACCGAAAACATCACGATATTGCATCTGTTAACAGGGATTTGACATACTTTTTGACATTATCTCGACAAAAGCAAAAGACTGGATTCAAATAAAGCCACATAGCTTAAAGCAACATTTTTAGTTTTCTGTCATATGTCATGCAAAAGATTCATCGTTCGACAAGTTATGTTCGATTTGCAATCTTTTAACGACTTGATTTCCCATCATCGGGTGCACTTCAGGCAATTGTACAGTTGGCTTTAGGGGTTATTGCTGTGATTATGGCCATTGATCTGCAGAGTAAAGGTATTGGAGGCTAAGTAAAGAATAATTCATCATTATTGATACCATTACATCCATTGAGAGTGATTCAAGCTTTCACTCAAAGTTCATTTTCCTTCTTGTAATTCATGCCTGGTTAGACGCTTTCAAGAGTGGTACATTGATCAAACAGATCCCGTCGTATTATAGATCTAAGATATTTCTTCTCACAGCTAACTGGTTCTGGATTTATAATATTTAGATCTTAGATAAAATCGTTGGAGATCATATCAAGGAAATGCTATTGATTTTATTGATAAAATTGTTGTCTTTACGAGTGGAACCTTTTGGTGGTACGTGACCTCAAACGGTCTTTGAAAACATTAAGAACATAGAAATGAAATAAAAGTGTTGAAACCTTCACTCTACGGATACCATGAAGTTTATTTCGTGCATTTAAATGCGAATGAAGGTCTTCAAGTTAATTGTTGATAATTACTGCATTTCCCGGTCAAAACTGATTTCTAAATTAAAATCAAAAATAAGATTAAGTGAGGCCAATGCCTATCAGAAAAATGAACTGACTGACAAGTACATCAACAACTTTATAAATGAAAGATTCTTTTCGTAGTTTATCAACTGAGGCATTGGTCAAGGCTGATGCAGTTCCAGAAGAATCCTGAAGGTTCATAAAATGTTGTACTTGTCAATTAGTTCATTTTTGATTTATTATCATTGCTTTAACTTTAACTGATGGAATACATACTTGGTAATAAAATATCTGTCAGAAAAATCATCTGTGCACCAAAGAATTATTATTAAATCAAACTAATATTTATGTGAGAAAAATTAACAGAAGATCAGAACTATCACAATAGAATATGGTTTAAATGGTTACGAAACGTGTGTGTGCCATCTCCAATAAAAATATATGTCCAGACAATCTTAAAATCACATTTGGATCCAGGATAAATGTATCACACTACCCATTTTTTATTTCTATTTTTCAGACTATTTGAACTTTCAAGTCAAGTGCATATTCAAGTACACTTTGATCAAGTGTCAAGTTTTGAGGCACTTGCCATATTTTTATAGATTTCCTGTTTCTATTAAGAACAATAGCAATCAATGGTAAAAATGTCAAACTTAAAGTGGCTCTTCAGTGTAATAAGGAAAGGTGCCAAAATGCTTTAAATGAATTTTTAATATAAGTTTATGATCTTCAGCACTTCTGATCCAACATAGCTGTAATTTTAGCATTAACTATCCTGCATAGTTTCGCAGTTGTAAATGAAAAGTGCAGCACTTGTGGGATGACTCTAATGTTAAAATTAATGTATATATGCCCAATATGTGGTAAACAACCCAATTTCCTTGTCCTACATATCTTAAAACCCTGAATAAAGTTCAGAGAATACTTACCATTTTTAGGAAGTCAGAAACTTCTGACCAAATTTTTATAATGGTTGTCTATGTGAAAATTTCTTTTTTTAGTTTTTCAAGTGTCTGGAAGAAACCATTACTTGCACCAACTATTTGATGGTAGATAATCATTTCTGATAGTAAGGAGATCTGACCTATGTAGAGATATTTCAATAATTATGTATATTTAAAATTTTGACATGACCAACTTTTTACCAGAGTATTTAAAAATTAATAACATCTCCACATAGGTTGGATCTCCTTACTATCAGAAATGAAATGATTATCTACCATTAAATAGTTGGTGCAAAATATGATTTCTGCCAAAGTTGTAGTGAACTCTCTGATAGTGAAGTTTCCCTAGGATTAAGGTTTAGTACTTTGTGATATCAGTGGTGAACAAAAAATGTTCAATACGAAGCTGGCGCTGACAATAAATCCCATATTGATATTCAACAGCCAATAAAATTTGGAGAAAAATCTATATTCCAACCATTTTTTTCTCTTTCGATAACCATCTTCTGACATTTTAGTCTTAGACTGGTTAATGAAGAGTTACCAGGGACGGTGTTGGTCAAAATAAATCCTGCTCCTTCCTTGTTTTGTCCTGCCATTGAAACAAAGACAAACAGACCAAACAGAAACTAAATCAAGATGCCTACATAGTCGACAAAATACTCCGTAATCACAAGGTATTGGACCAGATATTCCAGACATTGAAAGACCCGAACTCGAGTTTTCCCGTATTACACAGAGTTGGTGGTAATTTTGTACCGCTTCCAATGAAAATAAAATGGATCTAGTTATCAGCTGAAACAATTTTAATACAAATTGAAACTGATCATGGTGCATTAAAATAAAATAGATGTGACTGATAACTCTATGTTAGTTATATTCAAATTTATCCAACACAAAAATGCCAGCACTGCCAACTTTGTGTAATACGGGAAAACTCGACAGCAAATGTGTTGTAAGCCAATTTAGACGGGTAACATTCAGATGGAACGAAAGACCTGTTGTCCTGGCAGAAAAAATCAGAATTGAGTATATACTTTTTCCGATGTCTATGGTTCAGTGGATAATGACACTATCATAATTCTGAAGTTCTTTAGTTGGTAAATTCTTATTTTGTAGATAATATAGTGAAATAACCAATATATCATGACCTAAAGTTGCATTTTTACAGCTATATTACTATATTTTCCAAATCACAGACTCCACAAGTAAAATATCTTCCAGAATTGTTGATTGTGTCCTTGTCTACTAAAACATAGATATAGGAATTGAATATTGTCGAAAAAAGTACCAAATTTTAATGTTTCCTTCCGTGACAACAAGTAATTCGTGAATATAGCTTGTGATCTAGGAGAAAATTGGTGAAATGACTTCATCGAAAGATGATTCAATTGGGCATGAGCGTGATTAAGACTACAATTAATTTATATTTAATCAGGTTAATGAGTTTGATTGCTTTCCGTACTTTACTCTCAAGTGTTGTATTTCGTGCAAATATTTGTATCGGTTGAACACAATCTGGGAATTGATTGTTCTTCTTGGTTGGCCTGAATGTTTCACTGCAAAGATATACTGCGGGAATGGTTAAGTTTTGTTTTCATCATGTATAAGATTCTACCAATCACATTTATTTGCACACAGGGCACGATCCATGATCCTACAACCATTGTCTCATACATGTATATAACTTTGGGCAAAAGATATCATTATCAATTACACTTTGTCCAGTGCCATAGTTTTTGCATCATTCTGTGAAACCTGGAAATGGCTCTTCTTGTAGTCTACGAGTTCGATGAAAATGTTACTGGTAGCTCCCATCCATTGTCGTTCGAAACTGGTGTTGGTCAAGAAACAAAACAACGCAGTGCAATTGAATCAACACATTTTACTAAACCAGCACAGTAAGCAACCAATTATTTGAAGCATTTCAACAATATAGATTTAATTCACATACATCAGTTTTTAACTGTCTAAGATGATAAATTAACTGTTTTTAATCAAGTTGACATGGAACCGAAAATGTTCTAAATCTAAAAGAGGCCATATCCATAGGAGTGACCAGTATACCTATTCAGATGCTTTATGAAATAGATCTATTGAACATTATGTAGATTGTATTTCGAAGAGATTGTTGGTCTCTTTGACAATGTGAATTTCCTTCTATCAAGACCTCCCCCAGGTCTTGTTAGATGAATTCATGCCTACAGTCAACCATAAACTTTAATGTTCCACAATAGAAAATAAGTGCACTCCTGGAGTGAAACTGTTATCTCTTTGTTCCCTTTGGGATTGGTTCACAGATGCACTTGGCTGGTGAACTAACAGTTTTATTCATTACATGATTGATATGATACCATTTAATACTTTGCAAATGAATATAACATTAAAACTCTAGCTGATTTTTATCGACATAAGGCATTTTTATGTGTGACTAAATTGACGGTTGATAGTTTAAATGCAGTGTTCAGCACAATATTTCACTGGTACAGATGAAACATATTGTTGGTGTCACCCTGTTACAATCCATACGTTCGCTTTCACAGTTTTTATGTGTTCAAGATGAGTTGTGATGTGCGTGGTTCTCTTGTTTATTGTTCAGTAAGACGGCTGTCTGTGCCATCGTCTGACGTGCAGTTGTCGGCTCCAGCGGAATCATCTGTGACGGATCTGGATTCGTACATGACGTTCGAAGTAATTGACGGAATTTACGTGACGTAAGAATGTAAATGAGGAAGTTAACACTGGAATTTAATATTGCCAAGAGATCGGCAATGGCAGTGTAATAGTAGTGCCAATTACCACAGGCTCTGTCAGTTTCGTCCACTGCGGTCCAAAGGACATGATCGACGAACGTTGGTGTTTGACAAAACATGAACACAAATATGACCACAACGAGGACCAAAGTTATGTCCTGCTGATAACCATTCTTTGTACCCTTTCCCATCTCACTCCGTCTTCTTTGTCTTTTCTTCAAGGCTTGAATTAGTTGATAGTTCAGAAAGGCTAGCGATAATAAAGGTCCTCCGTGCATGACAATAAAGTAAAGCACATTAGCATAAATGATCCTGTACAGAATATTTTCAGCAAAGGCACTTTGATCGAACACTTCCTGCGTGCTGTTGAATCCAACGCAAATAATAGACTTTTCGTATTCGAAGAACCTGGGGATATTGTATAATATGGAGAATATTGCAATGCAGGTGACATGTTTTCGTGCTGAGGCTGTCGAGCAAAAGTCTTGTGCACCGAATGGTTTACACACTGCAAAATATCTGTTCAAGGAAACAAGAACTGTTAACATAATGGTTGCTGTGTATGGTATGAGATAACATGGCCACAGATATGGAACAAAGTTTACATACATATCATAGCACGCTTTTAAATAGTGAGTATATGGATACACGTTAGATAGCACATATAAGGGCATAGCCATCAAAAGAACAAGACTATCAGCCACAGCCAATGCTCTCAAAATGTATGCTGTGGCTGCCTTGCTGTTGTCCCTCCACAGCACACTGAAAGAAACTAGATTTCCCACAATCCCAAGAGTACACAAACTTCCACCAACCACGGAGTAAACTCCAAAATCAAATGCAGCACAGTCAACTGAGATGCTGTACTTGTCACTGTCTTCTGTGCTACTGTCGTTAACGCAGTTAATCATTGTGGAAAAACTTTAGGTTCCGGTGACTACAAATTCAATAAAGCACTGATTCTGATTCCTCTGATGTAGACTTAAGTGGTTAATTGAATCGTTCAGGACATCAACACCAGAAACACTATCCTTCAGTACTGAACCCCCGTTTTTCAAAGTTCAACATTCGGTAGCTTAGTTCTAAAAGTTACATTGTAGTGATTGTATCTCATCCACTATATTTTTTTCATCTGAGCAGTATTTCTTTGTTACAACAGCATTGTAACGTTTACGATGTGGTATCAGTTCAGCTTGTCCAGTTAGACTCTTGCCTTTACATGGCGGACAATGGTATTTTTCGAGATGTAGAAAGGCTGTGCAGCTATTTTAAGCAAATAAAATAATTATCCAATTTTCATGAGATTATGCGATGGCGTGTAACTGAAGATGTTCTTGTCTAATGTCAGAAAATTAACGTCATTTGTGTGAACTCCTGGTATTCAGGATAATGATGGGATATCTGAAATTAGATAAACTCGATGCTTAAGTCATGTCGAGTACTTCCCGTGTTCTTGGAATTACGAAAAAGAAGAATCTTGCGATGGACTGGGCTTGTTTCATGACATAGTAGCAGTTCCGAATCCAGTTCCAATTTTGGTGAAACCTCAAATTTTGATAAAAGAGGGGAACCTATTTACTGCAAAGTAGAGTTAATCAAAGATCGGATTTATAGAAGGTAGCGAATAGCCACGCCCAAAAAAATTTGAAACTTCTCTTTTCCAGTATCGTGTCCAAAATTACAGCTTACTTTTGAAATGTTCACAGCTAGTCACTCAACAATGCCATTTTACTTGCAGCTGAAGCACGCAATAACTAAATGCGAACACCTCTTGTTGATTGTCCCTTCTTCTCAGCTGGTACTATCGTGTCAAAACGTGGGCGAAATAAAACTACATTCCAAACACGTAATAGAATATTATTTAATCCGTGTAGCTTTCATGCCTAGGCTGCTGTTTTGTCCTGTGTGTTGCTTTATGTCGCCCTGGTTGTCAAAGATCTTCTTCTTGACCACGAACCTGCAAATAGAAAATGAAAGTACTTCAATATAAACGTCACTGGTTTCTTTAAATTGTGATGACCTTTACTTTATTCAGCATTACCCGTGGCTTTATTCTGCTACAAAATAATTTATACAAATCAGAGGAAGACAAAAACTACTTGAAGAGAAAAAAGAGCTTGGATGACAGGAAAGATGAACAATGGATAACATGACAAAAGAAACTTTTTTCTTGTAGTGACTATTAATACAAATACTCTTAACACCGAAGAAATGCTTACAGTTATATATACTTGTTGTAGATTTCAACGCATTGGACAAGTTCAGCCAACTGGTTCGGAAGTAAATGCAAAACCTTAACACCATCACCCCTCCCCCACGAACAGAGATTCCACCCAATTCGACAAGATTCTATCGGTATTACATTTGTTAATGTGAAGCGATTTTCTGGGGTAGCTCAGCACCAAGAGGTATTGTTGATGACCGAAACCAAGCACTGCCTTTTGAATTTCTTTTAATGTAAATTCACGACTGGACTTGATGCAAAACAGTCAAAACTAGGCCTGCTTAATTTACATTTACATAGGAGTTAGACTTATCTCTGAGTTACCTTGGTTCACACCAAAGTAATTCGTTGGCTTCTATATCAATGAAAAATAAATATTCAGCAGCAAGAGTTATTATTGATGGAATTGATCAAATCCATGAAAACCTTCTGAGGCCATTATTGATTTTCAAAGAAACTATTTAACTTTTACGAATAAATAGTGCCGATATTGGTACCTAAGTTGCAGCCTGAACTAAATGCATTGTGATTAGTACTTTTCTCAAAATGATTGTTCTCCACCCTGTAGGTAGAGCATCCATTTCTGACTGTTTTTGATTGTATCAATCATTTCTGACTGGATTTTACAATGGTAGTCTATGAAAATTAATATTTGGAATGATTTTGCAAAATTGAGGCCATTTCTCTACAAAATGATAATGTGGAAAATACTTAACAAAAGGGAGATGCAAACTACATCTTAGTTTTTACAATACATCTGAGGATGGCTTAGATATTCACAGATTTTACAACAGGAAGTAAACAAATAGCATGCATTTTTTGCCATTTGTGACCTTTTTGTGTAGAAATCTGTCAATATCTAAGCCATCCTCAGATGTAGTGTATAAACATCTAAGATGTAGTTTGGATCTCCCCTTTGTGAAGTGTTTTTTGTAGAGAAATGGCCTAAACTTTGCAAAATCATTCCAAATATTAATTTCTCATAGACCACCATTGTAAAATCCATTCAGAAATGATTGACACCATCGAAAACAGTCAGAAAAATGGATGCTCTCTTCTTTTCCCAAACTAGTGTAAATTAGCTTGAAATGCGTGATATTTCTTTAATTCATTTCAATATCTTGTTGTGATCAAAATACCAATTTTACAGTTGTATAATGTGTAAACAGTTGTGTTTCCAAAATATATTTCTCGCCTGGTAAGGGGACATAATGAGAATGTCAATACCATATTACTATTCGCCATAAAATCTGGACCTGCAGAATTGCACCCCAGTTGCTGTTGACTCAGAAACAAATGTGTTTGAGTGTTAGAGATAAACACCTTTACAGCTATTTACATCCAGAAATGAACGGATTAGCATTAAAAATACCAATATTGATCTCATAAATGAGGTTTTTCTAACACGTTTGTTGTGACATTGATTAATATTGATGTTTTGCATCGAAACTGAGAAATCAATTATTTAGAACCAAATCCCTTTGTAACTTGAGGCTATCCAAGTGTAGAAGTTTGTCAATCTGACCTGGCAGTTCAAGTACAAATCTTATGGTGAATTTCAATTGTAATTATTTCTGTGAAAGTGTTACTTTTGGCAGAGTGGGACAACTTTGATTAGTGAATTTTGTGTTGCCTTTCTTCATCGCTGATCGCGTATATTTTAAAGAAATGTATAGTACTCTCGTGGAGTCTTCATTAGGTCTACTATTTTTTGTATGAATTTCTATACAGTATGACATCAGCCAGGCAATCTGAATACACCATGAAACACCAAAAATAGCTGACCTGGTTCATTGCCCCAGTTTTTGCTTTGGATTCAAAAGAAACAGCTCTTCCTGCTTCTCCGTTAATTTATTTACAACATAAATTCCGTTCTTCCCTTTTGTGCATCATGTTTCAAAATCGTGACATTATTGCCAAGAAAAAGAGATGAGAACACCGATTTCGTGACCTGTGGTAGCCAGAGAGGAAACCAGAACAAGAGTAAAATAAAAGGAGGGCCTACTTCGCAGGCCACAAATGGTAATACCCATCTCCATGAAAACATTGTACTGCAAGCCTAGATGGCTCGTCCTAGGGGGCCTCCTCTGAAAATGAGTTTCCCTTCATTTGATGTGGGGTATATTTCTCCCAGCATGTCCAGTACCTTAGAATTGAGGGACTCTGAAGGTAAGCCTCTTGTTGGAATATCAGTTTTGATACTGTGGTTCAACTTGAAACGACAACAATTTGGAACTGATCCTATTTCCGGTTAAAATGTTTCAAACTCAAAGAAGAACCACTTCATACAAGAATGGATTCTGTCTCATTTCGGGAAAATGACAGGCAAAAATTTGATTTCGTAATATCATTAAAAAGTTTTGTCTCCTTATCAATGACTGATTGATTTGACCTTGTCATAGATAACATTGGATCAATAATTACATAACAGCAATTACCGTTGCTGAAAAATCAATTTGCCGGGTCGCATTTATGGGCATGCTTTTGATGATAGGTAAGATTCTAAGGCTCTTGAAGTAGTCATACAAGTAAAGAATGCGCAATGAACAGGTATGAAGTGGGGCATTATCCGTCTCTTTACAGTCTTTATTGTGCATAATCTTTATATGTCTGTCAATACAAAGCAGAAAAGTTTACTTTGTATGAGCTTTTGTCTCTATTTAGAATGACTAGAAAGCCTAGTTCAAATTTATCAGCTTTTTTCTTCTCATCCCTTTTTCCAAAAATAGACATTTGATGGTGAAATACTGCAGCTGACTCTTTTTCATTGACAGAATTGATGCTGATATCAGCATATCAGTTACGAACTTAATGTTAATTTTGATACTTCAATATATCTATTTAATAGAGTCTATATTTGCTCAAAACAACCACGTTTAATGTTTTGTTAAAATACAAACAAAACATGTATAAATGAGTATATTTACTCTTCACTTTTAAAATATTACTCCATGATACTGATTTGTCGGTCTAAACAGTAAAAGAGAACAGGTATCTTTGTAGGGTATACTTTCAAAGCAAATGATATGAGAGTGCTAACATTGAACATTTAGGAATGGCAACCTTCCATTCACATTCCAAGGCATAAAAAGGGCTCCCGATCCTATTCCTCCTTTCTGCAGTGGGTGTGGGGGAAGGGAGAGAAGGAATGGGGCCTTGCTACCTAACCTTGGCTGGGGGATGGGGAGTTCGGACCATTCTTCCCGACAAGTCATTTCTCACCAGTCGTTCCTGGGAGCCTCCTTCCCACCTAATCCTTCCTACCACAAGGAGGGGTTGGGATGGGACCTCCTTTCTGACCACTCCCATTGTAGAATATTTCCTCGAAATAGAATATATTTTGGAATATATCAGCGAAAACTTTCATCATTTCTTTTTGAATCCCGCCAGATGGCTTATGTATTTAAAACTCGATACCTTTCAAAACAAATGGTCCGATAACTTGATATGGAAGACATATAATACGTTTGATGTACTAGATAAAGTTTTGCTGTCACTTAATGAACTATTGCACTCCATAGACTACAACTTTGCCGAAGACGTAGAAGTGAGTTTCCTCAGGGACAATAACTAGATCGTCTTTCGTTTCCTTCCTATACTGTTTTTCTTCCACTTCTGGTGCACGTTCTTTTCCGCAAGTTTCTTTGCCAATGCATTTTAATGAATAAAGATATATCCTGATAGTAAAGATCTGAGCCCACGCCAGTTACATCATCTGAGAAATAACAATCAATCATTTTCACTTCTCAAAAAGTAATCACTTCCTTTAAAACACACAACTATCCAAGCCGGTCACGATGGTCGAGTGGATAGCGTGTCCGCTTACTCAATAGCCGAACGAAATACCCTCAATGAGCGTCATTCCAGCATTCAATGTAAGATTCAAAGATCCATACTCAAAACAAATTGTAGGTGATAGAATTTTGTTCCTACTTATTTCCTATTTCCCTTTCCTGTTTTCCTTTTCAATACACTTACGAAACTAGGATGGTCGAGTGGGTTGCCGGAGCTGGTTACAAATACACCATGATGTGTATTACAACAGGCCATTACTAGATCTCCGTGGGCGCTTAAATGCCTCGGTTGTAACATTAATTGTGTCAGAACACTCAGATCCTGTCTGTTCCAAATCACGACCCCTCATGCAACTAGTGTTCCGCTCTCACTTCATCAATTCTGGTTTTGTCGGTCTTCCGTTTATTGTGAACATTCGAGTTGCCTCCTGTCAGATTCAATTTAATGATCCCTGGTTTAAGACTCCTATGTTCAGCCTGCTGAGCTAAATTGACATAGCTGGTATGTTTGTGGACTTTAGAGTCAATCCAGCTACATTTTCTAAGTCCAGAAAGTCAAATGGTGCACAAACAAGTCTCAGTTTAAAGATCTTCTATCCAGCACATGCCAGATTAGCTCAGATTTGCGGCTGGTAAAAGCCTTTGATGCCAACGTTAACAAAATTGTAACCTTTAAATTTCAAAAAGCTCGAATATCAATGTAATTGCAATAAGGCTTATCCAGACATGGACGATGCTGTCCTCTTCTTGAACGACAATGGATTTTTCGATTCTCTGATTACTGCATGGTCTGTTGTATTTACCATTTCCTCGCATGACGGTAAACTAAAGCTAAGCATGAAATACAAACATTCTAGTTTTTCACGATAGGCAATTCTGTCCGACCTTAAAGATTTAGAAGTGGATTTCTACTCCTTTCTATTGTAGGTGTTAATTATATAATGAAGTATCCATTCTGTTCTCTGTCGCACATGGTTATCGTGAAAAACTTGATTAACTAAACATCCAACTGCACCTTATAATTGAACATAAACTTGCATGCAGACGAAGGTTTATTTTGTAGGAAGGTTGAAGTTTTTAAAAAAAGTAAAGGTAGATTAAGTTTAATTGACTGTTTCCTACCACAATATTAAGTTAACGCTTAACTGCATTCACGATCTTAGATTCAGTATCAGCTGCTAAAACATGTACAAAAGAGTACAAATGATCCAATTAACAAAACATCCAAGAATCTCTCGTCATTCACTTCAGCAAATGTTGTCCTGGATAAAGTGTCGTCCTCTTAACCCAGCAATGACATTTTCAATGAATGTAAGGCAAGCATATTAGGATAATATTGATATGTCCACATGTGTATCGACACATCCCATCATTGCTCTTCTAAAAGCAGGATAATTGTTCTGCAGCCCAATTAATGCTGGTTAAATTCAGTTTGCAACGTGGAACCATTGCTGTGTAGGATTTGCCACTTGGACAATCAATGGTAATGTGGCAAACTGTATTGGTTTTATTTATGAATCAATGTTTAAAGCCCCTGTAGAAACAGTGTTGACATGTCATTAAGATTCCATCATAGTATCTATATTTAATGAATAGCTCTGCGTGAAACTCCTCGTGTGACCCACTTTATTTGAAGGGCAAGTATTCATTGGATTTGTAAATACAGTCATTGCATGTTTCCATTTCTCTCCCTCTTAGTAACATTTCGTGTCAAGTACAGCTGTAGAACAGTCATTGTCTAAAAGTACTATTCCATTATTACCTTCAGGATTCTCATCCAGAATTATATTTGAAAGGAACTGTCTCTGCATGCATGGCATCTAAATATAGCTATTGAGCGACAGGTCATGTACCCCAATTACGTCACTTCACGCAGGTACTAGAACAATAAAGCTATTATATATTACACGGAAGCAGCAATGTATTAACAATTGAACAATAGGAGTTTTGTTATCAAGAACAGACCAAATAGATTGCGCAAACAAATCTGAACGTTTCCTTATTATGGGACATGGACCTATTCACACAGCGACAAAATGTAAAACTTCTAAAACTAAAGGAATTCAAGAAGTCTTCATGAACATTCTGCTAACTTTCACTTTTCCACCATGTACCTCTCCCGTCAACTCTAGCATATAGCAGAACCTACCCGTTCTTGGTGTTCATAGCCCCCAGTCACCGATGCAAGATATCTATGCTTTTTGTCAAATCTTTATTCTTGCGGCAGTCATGGTGCCTCAGACCAGTTTCAGACTATTCTGACCCCACACCTCCAGCGGAAAGATCTGTACTTGCACAACTATACACGTGCACACACACACACACAGTGATCACTACATACATACTAGGCCTACTTCGACTGGGGTGTCATTTCCCCATTGGAAATGCACTTGGATCTAACACATAGTCAATGGAACGTTATTCTATCGTTTATCATTTACTGTAGGGTAATGTAGATAGTAATTGTGATGTTCAAAGTGTGTTTCCTTCAATACAATACCACAGGAGTATTTTATAGATTTATCATCAATAAACGAAAGAAACGTTTGTGTAAAGTAGCCTGGGAGTCAAATGAGCGGCACGAAGAAAATCATGAATCCCTGTTTGTAATATTCACTTTTACACCCTGTAGGTAGAGTATCCTTTTCTGACTATTTTCGATGGTGTCAATCATTTCTGACTAGGGTTTACAATGGTGGTCTATGAGAAATTAACATTTGGAATGATTTTGCAAAAATGTGGGTATAATAGCCTCAATTTTGCAAAATCATTCTAAATATTAATTTCTCATAGACCACCATTGTTAAACCCAGTCAGAAATGATTGACACCATCGAAAACAGTCAGAAATGGATGCTCTCCCTACAGGGTGTTTTATGTCAAATATAACTTTAGGATCAGTCTGGCAAACCTTTGTTGGAAGAAAACTTACACCGCACAGATGTATAACAAACAAAATTGCCTCTAATTAGATGTAAAAAAATTTAATGCAACAAAATACCCTGAAATAAAAATAAAGTCTCGTGATTGTTTTCCTGAATGCCAACTTCTTCATCCAAGGTAATGATGCACAATTTTGTCCTTCAACAGGTATTTGGATAAATTGTGAAAAAGAACAGGGATTCAAGATTTTCTTCATGTCGCTCATTTGAATCTCAGGCTACTTTACACAAACCTTTCTTTCGTTCAAAAAGTTTCCTCTGGTAGAAACAGGAGAAAATGTTTACAATCACAGTTGCTTGCTCTTGTATTCAGAACAAATTGACCTGGTCTGAATTAGTTAATGATATTTGATGACAAATTGCCCTGGTCTGAATTAGTCAATGTTAAATCCATCTGGTGACTATTTTTCTGGATTGTTTTCCCTGATACGGAACTAAACGTAATCCTGTCCAAAACCAAAATTAACACTTCTTACCATTAGCTGTCTTATCAAATAATGAAAAGGTCTGTGCCTCGTCTCAAGAGTGCCGGAAGTATCAGGAACCAAAAACCTACGTAACTTGTGTTTCCTGGTGTATCTTATTCAATATTTATGCTTGGTTCCGCAGATGCGAGGATGAAAATTTACGAGAACAAGTCTCTGTAACTAGCTACTATGTTTTTGTTGACAGATATAATTTGTTGATGTCAGTTTTGCTTTCAATCCTTATTTAGTAGTAAGCGATAATTCACTTTTGGCATACTGGAAAATTTTAGGAAAATACATTGGGGAAAATGGGAAGACCCTTTGCGTCATTTTGTGTGGGCTTCTCTTTGTATCTGTTGTTACTATTTCAGGAAACAATATCAAATGAAATACGCACAGTAACAGAGTGGAAGGCTTTGTCCTCAGGGTGCACCAACCATTAGTTAGCTATCCTTTTAGTAGTGGCAAAACAGGTTTACATACAATTGGTTTCGATTGCGTAGATCAGTCACTGACGAGACTAATGATCAAATTATTCACTAAACCTTTTTATTACATCTGTATTTCTGTGCAGCATATATTCCAAATCAAATGAGAATAGTATTGATACTTTCCCATCTACTGGTTACAAATAATTCCCTGTGATGTTCACATGTTACATTGTGGCACCGAAATGAAAGGAACTCGTTAGTACAAGAAAAAATGGGTATCTTTCATGTTTGTATTCATACAATTCTGTCATTGTAAGATTGTAGTTTAAAAAATAGAATCATTTTTGTTGTCAAGAAGAAATCTGAAAGATTTTGATTTTAATTGCAAAAACCTGTTGTCTCAAGTTTCCTATTGGCTTCATCAAAACACAAAGCAAAGAAATGCCTTCACACGAGTTCTTAAAATCTCAGAATGTATTGGAGAGGGATGAATTAACTACTTTGTTACGTCTTTTTAAATTTTGATTGAACTAGTTGAATGATTTGATTGTTGTGGAGATTCAACTATTTATTACCACTTAGTTTCATTCTGTTGCGATGATCATCCGTGAATGTTTAGTGACAATGTTGCTTTTCAATTCTATTTTAGTGCCTATCTTTGCATTTTTACACAGAGGAGGGTATCAAAAATAGCATGGCTTTCATATAAGTTTATACAAGCCCTCCTTAGTAAAACGACAGAACAGTCAGTGTTCCGTAAGATTTAACACCTGGACTGGCATAGCGAATGGGGTTGTTAAATTTAAGAAGTGTTTTGACCAGCTCCAGCTTTCACCCCAGTCTGACCTTGAGAAGTTTTCTTTTTCGGTAGGGGGAAGGCGATTTTGTATTGGCAAATTCATGAATTAATTATATTTACAATTTGGAAAGCACCTCAGTAATTTTGAGGTTTCAAAAAATAGAACTTGACACAAAGAGGCAACAGACATGATGAGGTCAGTTTTCAACTCAAACATCAAGATCACCGAAAACACTCAGAATGTTCATTAAATGTGTTTTTAAGCAATTTTGGTGAGACCTTAAAATTGACCTCATGAAGTCTGTGCCTCCTGATGTCAAGTTCTTTTTGTTGGTTACCTCATTTATCATCGGTGGCTGGTAGAGTCACCTTATTGGTTACTTCGACGTGCCCTTCACATCCTGTCCTAGCCCTTAACATGAACCTTTGGCAGTTTTATGATAATTAGGCAGGCCTAATTTAACCTGCAGTCATTGGTTGGAATTTGTTTACACACAATGCTGTGACATCATTTTGGACGTCATTTAACAACGTCATGAGACACCATTTGAACTCTGTTCATGACGTCATTTTTTGTGTACTTTGGGAATTTATAACTAGAATGCATCGAGCCGGCATGTGTAATTCTTACACCACATGGATATTTCTATTTTTATTTTTAAATATCACTAAATATCACAAATTTAGAAATGTTAACACTTAAATAATTTAACTTGAACCATCTTACTAATTCATGCATACTATGCTTCAGTTACTCTGGAAGTAAATTCTTTGTTAAATAGGGTAGTGTCATCTGCAAAAATT
>JBCAUG010185342.1:2223-19719 GCA_038406175.1 Haplosyllis leylae | reverse complement strand
GTTGATCCAGAAATCATAAGTCCCTTCACTGTACAAGCCTCATTAACTTCATTTTTGGCTTCAATTGGCTACCCAGCGGGCGGTATGTCTCTTGCGTTCACGCAGGAGGACTTTCTTGTATTCACTATATGATTTATTGACTGCCGAATAGCAAGCATAAGTGATATGACACGGTGGCGTATGGGACAGTTACGGCAGATCGGTCATATCTAAGAGCTGTTTGCCTTTACTTCCAAAAGAAAATGGAAAATGACACCACCAGGCAAATTAGACATTGAAACAAGTCAGTTCGACCCGCGGCTTGACCAAAAACTGCCATATCCACTCGCTGTGGCCAGACTATCGGCTCTTAATTTTTTATGCTTGATGTTGAGTTTGTCTGACTGTTTGCCATTAAATACGGTGTAATGTATGGGTAGAAATTGTAGAGAGTCGATAAGGTTAATGTATTTCAATTTCAGACGAGCATGTTTGTCTTTCTTATAAGGAAAGCAGCTTTTGTAAATTAGGTAACTACAGCTGTTATCCTGTTATGGAAGTCAAAACTTATTTGGAGCCACTTAGACGTAATAACGCTTGGAAAACGTGCAGGCCGTAGGCTCAGCATTAAAGCGGAAAAAGTTTTCCTAAGTTTACTTTTTAGATATAAATTAAGTGAAATTTTTTTGCCTCCTCCGCTACTGTTATTACCTCACGGTCGAATCACTCTATGAAATTTGTAGCCCATCAGTTATCCAATCGGCTCATGCCAGCTTTTCTTTGCAAATCCTGTATGTAACAAATGACCTTCCGACTGGATTCAATTTTCCCAACTTTACTGGAGAAATGAATCTTGATATGCAATCTCATATTAGCCGCAACAGTTGGGACTTGCCTTTTAACAGTGTTTTGTGCCCTTTCGTGTAATGATGTAAGATGTACATAATTACTTGACAAGGCTAAAAGTTTACTGACAAATAACTTCGTCACATACGATAGTATTACCTCGTCCAATTTAGACTTTATCTGCCGCCCAACAGTGGCAAATGTAATAATGTAAAAGTTACAATGGGGATAAGAGAATATGTCTACTTCTTTAAACCCGTTGTTTGCTCTGGCTACAGTGGCTCACCGTAATATCTTTTTAAAAGCCTCTCCGCTTTCATATCATTCAATCAAGATTAATGTCTGTGAAAGATTTGGAGTAATTTCTTCATTTCAAGGAAAAATCAAGGAGAAAGAACCTTTACAAATATTTTTAGTAAAGGGTAATACCAGTAAAACGCGAAGATGTATACGAAGCAGTCACGACTAAGACTTGTGCCGGTGTTGTGATAAATAATATGAGCTGCACTGCTGGACCAAATACATTTAAAATTTGATTAGAAGCTCAGTAATGAAGGGGTAATGGAATAATTGAAGTAGAAGATTTGAGTTATGTGCAGTCCCTAAGTGACCAAAGAGTTTGCAAGATATATGTGATTAATTTCCATTAGCTCTACTAGTTTGAAGAAGTTGATTTATCCTCTTTTCTTTCTCCTTACAGGTCGTAGATAGATAGAAGCTGGAGAAGATGAGGTTGAAGCATGAAAGCTCCATCAAATTCAACTGCTGACCATTCGGTAAGATTTCTTTTTCTTGAAGCGTCGAAGAAATTGCTAAACTTCCAGAACTGCAGTGATCAGCGGTGATAAGCTCAGAATTTCGAAAAATTCCAAGCATGAATTATCTAAATTGTAAGCAGTTATGTAGCAACTAACAATTCTGTTTCTATTTTGCGACTCAGTCTACTAATAAATATTTGGTGGTAACTTCTGTACTATGATACCCTTGTCCTTTAGATTTGGTGGTATAGTTTAAACCTGCTCAATATCCATGGTACATCGGTGTTCATTCCAGATAATTCCCGACGCTATCAGAAAATTCTTAATGTGCTACTAAGAAGCTTGAATTTCATCCAGCGTTGGATGACCCGATTTTCATGACAATGTAGAATGGACCAATGAAGCTGAAAAAAGAGTCACGGGAAGAAAAAGAAATAAACAAAACACTTCGTCTTTATGCATTGGAATGCTAGTGACACCAAGTTAGTGTCATCAGAGAAAAAGAGGACAATGATCTTCAACTTCCATGTTTTGACAGGAAAATTGGACTGAGCATGGAGGATGGTAAAATCCTATCCTAATTTAAAGATGGTCATGACACTTCTCAACTCAGTTTAATCAACTTTTGCTATTACAGACAATCAATCATAGGCCAGGACGAACGATGATAAGATGCATAGGGGAATGCAAATATCGGTCGAATTCGTGGAGACAGAGGTGTCAAATCGAATTCTCCACTGTACATGGCACATTGGCCAAGATTTCTATCGGATTGAACCCTTCACTTGTATTTCATGTCATTTTGATTATATAAAAACAGATGCTATGTGGTGGAAGTCAATTTGGCGGCACTTATCAAGGCAAGCTGAGCTGATCCTAGTGGACATGGATTGTCGGCTAGATTCTGGATTTTGATTGATTGATCTGGGAGGAAGAGGATTCTAACCCGATTCATGTGAGATATGTCGTTTATGATGAGAAGTGCCCTGCGGTGATGTGGTGTACTCCAGGAGATGATGTAATCTCTAGTTGAGGTTACTGCAAAGTGATCGGCTGCAAAGCAATCTCTTACGTCGACTTGGATTCGTCGCCACCATTTTCGGTGAAGTAATTAGCTGATCAGTCGTTGCTCTACTCTGATGTGATGTTAACGACATACATCGATCGAAAGAAATGTACGACAAACAGTGAAACTGTTGAGAAATCAATTTTTACAGCGAGAAGATTCCTTCAGAGCCACAATGATTTTTGGAACAGGCACAATGAGCACTATTT
This sequence comes from Haplosyllis leylae, assembly GCA_038406175.1. Taxonomy (NCBI): domain Eukaryota; kingdom Metazoa; phylum Annelida; class Polychaeta; order Phyllodocida; family Syllidae; genus Haplosyllis; species Haplosyllis leylae. The sequence goes on along the minus strand of JBCAUG010185342.1, from coordinate 16,861 downwards.
TGTCCATAATGAAATGCAAAAATCTCACGCTTAATTTACGACGAAAAGTAATGACACTACATAGTTGTTCTGTTTTTAGTGTGGTTAAGTTTAATAGCATGTGTACCTTGCCTTAATTTTTGTTTGAAACTAATAAATAAATTTCAATTCAAATCGTTATTTTCCGCATGAAACCATCGGTTGATCTTTGACTCGACTCTGGAGAAATTAGGAGGTACCCAAGGCCCGACTTATCTGACCTGCCATCAATAATACGCGCACCCCAGCGGCCTCTGTTGGCAACATTCTAGTACTAAACGTGCGAGGACGACCGAAGCGCAGAAGGGTTGCATTTTGGTGATGAAGAACCTTTCCATGCAGCTGCAGTAAGAGGGTAAGGGAATGACGCCGAAAAGAGGCATAGTGCACTGGTTGCATGCATTGTTATAAATCTAGTAATGCATCAGCCTTACAGCTAATGACATGTTTTTCCAGCTTATTACGAGAGATCAAGAGGTCCTTATAAACCGCGAGGCCTTTAATGTTACATTTGTAAAAAGAATGTACTTAATATCTATTTGTCCACCCTACTTATGAAGGTATTTAAAAGAGAACGCCCTTCATGCTATGTCAGTTTATTATACCCTTCCGCTTGGTTTCTTCCGACTTGAATGCCTTTGATATTATTACTTTAATGGAAAGTGAAACTGCTTTGTAATTTTTTACTTCGGAGAGTAACGCAAAACATGCGTAATTAATAAGTTTACTCACAATTCTGTATTGTTTCGGGTTACTTCTAATGTATTCTCTTGTAATGGATTTTCTTCTGTGGGTATTCTCTTTTAGTAATTAAGTGTATGTATGCCCTTTCTTACACACTGGCGCATATTTATTACTGGGAACAGCACAAGGGTAATTCTACTGGGAAAGGGATTCAGAAACTTTGTGCTGCTGGCAATGTTAAAATGAATGGTGTACTTTACTTGACAGTGCTCAGAATTTCATCGGAACTAAGTGCAATTACACACATGCAGGTCCCGAGAGAAGGGGGTCGACTTAATAAAGAAATTAAGATGGCCACACAAAGGAAATATACTGAGGCATCTCGAATAGAGATTACTGAAGGCCAGATATTTGGAATACGGGGGATTAATTGGAAAAATAGAAGAGAATCAAGCAATTTTAGTGGAGCGATCAGAAGGCCCTAGAGTGGAGGAAGTGAGAGGCTCTCCACACAATTTTGACATGGAATCCTATCGTATGGCTTTATCAAATTTTGCCATTGCTTCACCAGTGCTGCCAATTATCTTATTATGGCTTGCTTAAAGAAATTTGAGGAGGTCCCAAGAAAATTACAGATTGCTTTCACTGAAGATTATTAGAAAAAGCAGGCGGCCCTTGAGCTACCTCCCAATGATGCACGAATAAATATAGCACATTAAGGGAGTAAAAGAAAGTCTCTTGAAATGTCTCCACTTTCTTATAAATTGAATCTTGTCGGGAGCAGAGGTGAAATGCATACAAGTTGTGATCAGGCTTGCATAATGTTTGATTCAGGAAGCCTCTTTTTGCTGGAGAATCACGGAACGATAAATTGTGTCTGATGGTGTCTTTTACTCCACTTGTAGTAATCGCGTGAAAGGAAAATATCGTTTCCAATATTGTTTGGTATAAATAGAGGTCAATTGACTTAGGAAGATTTTTCATAAGGATGATGAACTTGGCAGGTCATGTGTATTGTATTTATAAATCACGTTAGGTACGAGGGGTCCCCTATGCAGAGGCGAATGCCGTAATATTGGCCACTTCATATGGGTAAATGGGTGGTTCCGGCGCAAAATAACAGAGGTTAACAAGCTACAAGAGGAAAAGCAGTAAGCGGCACAATGCCTGACTGCTTTAGCCGAAGTGAAGAAGCAGTTGAAACAGAGACCGGTATAATTTTCCCGAGACTGTAACTTTGCTGTCTGCATGCTAAAATCCCTGATTGCCGCATTCACACTTTAGGTAGAGAAAATGACACGCATGCTTTCCAGGGTAAAAGAGAAAATAGTCGAAAGCAAAATGTGAACTCTTTTAGTTGACGTGAAGTTAAAAAGAACGTAAAAAATTACCAGAAAAAATTACTTTTCACTATTGGGGGGTGCAATTAAAATTAGAAATATTATTTATGCTGCTTCGAAAATGCTGATGAACACTGTGTAAAACAGATAAAAAGTTGTATTGTGTGAAAGAAAATCATGAAGTTAGGACCAGACTTTAAAGTGTGACGGTTAATAATAAAGAAACAATATCAGAAACATGAGATTGTAGGTCATAATTACAATTTAATAAACACGCCTTTCCGATGTATCAAGAGATGTAGTTTTTGGGAGAAGCAATATTCTATTTAGTTATTAGGATTATGTAAAGCTGGGACTTCGTCGGTAGATCCCGGTAGAAAATGAATCACATATCCGTCTCATTCCTCACAGCAAAACGTCTTGGTTTGCAAATATAATATTGATGGCTTGATGTAATGTCTGAAATTTCTCTACATTATGCATAGGGTAATGTCAGACCACGGGGAAGAAAAAGTAACAGCATTACCTTGGATTGTTTTGGGAAGTAATATGTTTCATTTGTAAACCAAAGCCCCCTAATGGTAGAGGGCAGCTCTCAATCTAATTTTGGAATAAAGTATCAATTATTTCTGCTGCCCTCTCAGCCGATTCTTCCATAAATCTTCATTATTACCTAAGATGAACAGCCCAATGCTTGTCGCTGCTTTCACCAAAATCTCGGTAGTTCCAATACAAAGGCAGAAAATAGTGTTAAGAGACGTCCTTCCGAGCCACAGGCCATTTCAAAGAGAAGGGTGAAAGTAGCCAAATGAAGATCTCTCTAATAAGGGTGTTAAGAAACAAAAGCTGTAGACTCGGTGTCTTACTTTAGTCAATTTACCATATAGTTTGAGTGATGCGGTGCACTGATATATCACAACTCTCTTATTATTCCAATTCCGAGAGATATTTGAGGGAGTGTTGTTCTTTGACGAGAAAAAACTTTTCTATTTGAAAAATGGAGAAATACTCATTTTAAAAATTGTTAACTCCAAACTCCCGAAAGTAAGCGGACTCAATGCTACCCCCGTTTAAATGTTCTTTGTTGGTATTTTGCCTTACTTGTTTGCAAGATCACTAACCTGTGTGAATGATGTACAGGAAACGGTATATTGTGACTCTTTGTTTTATTACCATTTATTGCCAAAGGGCAGTATTCCCGTCCATAAAAGACAATCACTATTGTTTGACCATTTATTTGTGACTGGTCATCCGGCTTTTTGATATTGTGTACATGGGACATTACCGAATGCGTAATCCACAGATATTGTGCAACCGTTTTCCTATGAAACAATAATAAAAAGGTACTTTCAGTGTTTGAACAGCTACGAATGATCGAGCTTAGCTTCCCCAACTTTCCACACAGGACTAAAACACCTGACCGATTGTATGTCCTTTCCAGCTGGAGTAAAATGTGTTAGCAAAAGTCAATTTTAAAGGCTTTTACCTACTTTTACCACTTTAATTAAGGCAAGCAATTGTGTCAAGTATGCTATGAAAATAATGGTTTCGACATTGTTTTGAACTTGGGGAAAGCTGGATTTCCGGTTGAGTTGTCTTTAAATAAAGTGTAAAGGAATCTTCAACGGCTTTATAAGGATTGGTTCTTCAATAGATACATGCAGATTAATGGAATAATGTATATGTTTAATACACATTGCCCTACAGAGTCAGATAAGTGAAAGCGGCCCTAATGAGATTTGATGAGGGTCACACCGAATAACAATAGTGCACCAGTTGTGATATCACAAGCCATTTTCCTCACACTAATACAATTTTCATATCATTATGGAAATAACCTTGGGTCTTATCATAATCAAAATGTAATAGATTTGCACGATAGTCCTTCAGCTTGACTGCCAATTAAATTTCGTACCTTCTAATTGATTTAGTCCATTAACAAGACACTTCGCCGAGTTGCATACTAAGTACGGAATCCTTGGTGATCACAAGGCAGTCGAGTGGACACAGAATAAGAAGTTGATTTATTTTACTTTTGAGAGTTCTAATGTCCATTTGTGAAGTCTCACACAGACCTATCAGTGTTTATGACTTCTTAGTTGGTTTGTTTTATACAAGTTTCGTGGTAAGGTTATTGCTTCTGTATTGCTTCTGATATCAAAGATCCGCGCCCATTCTCTGACCTCTTCGGAAATAATTGGATATGGAAAGTAATTTAGCAGCACATGGGATTCTTTTAGGATGGTCATTTTTCAAGGTGCCTTCTAGCTGTAAATATTTCATGAGAAAACAATGATTTTTATGCGGAAATTTGATTTTCCCGGGCCAACAAAAGACTTTAACCATATTATCTATGAGGTCAGTATTTCCTCACTCATGAAATTGTACATGCCTAATTCTGTTGATGATTTTATTTGTGTGGTATACTCGGACATCTACTCTGTGTAATATCCTATGAAAGAAGCAGTAATGTAGCCAGATAATTAATTACCCAATCCTACGTAAAGGAAGCGCACTATGGATAAATTGTGTGCTGACATCTCTTGAGTAAGCCGCGGCCTTCGGGACTGTTCCTCAGCAGGGTGTATTAATTGAAACACAATAGCAGAATGGACCTTCCATCAGTATCTGTCACACAGGTCGTGACCCATATTTTCCTATTACACAAATGTCTCTTGGCCAAAGCTCATCGGGGATAAATGAGTTGAAATCATCACCCACCAATGCGGTCCATTTAAACACATTTAAAACTGTCAAAATTTATCAAGCAAACGCAGCCCATAAAATGTTAAATTTGACTCATCAATTTAAAGGAGAATAACTGCAGACACTGAAGAAGAGATGGCCCTTGGTGGTTGTGCATCAATTAAATGGGGTCAGTGATTATGTTGACCTATGTAATTGACCCCTGACCCATACAATGTCCACAGAGGCTTGAAACATCAGTTTCCTGTTGAGAAAAACTGATTTTCTTAACCACTTCGTGATTCTAAAAACAAGTACGAATTCCCCTACATGACGACGATACGAATATACTCCGTCAGATTCGCCTGGCTTGGAACTATGCGACTTCTGACAATGCATTTATTGTACAGTTACTTTCATGAGATACTGTGTCTATCATATTACTCAACCAAAACGTCTTGTTTTAGTCCCTTTTTTGTTTCGATCATTGTGCCTTTATTTTAGTTTAAAAGTGTGAAAGTTGTCATATGGGCTGTATTGATTTGATATTTGTTACACAATCCCATCAAAACTCCATTACATTTAACTTATGATAATCATCTCAAACCAGAGCTTTATCCAGTTTGGTTACATGAATGGGACTGAAGAGGATCTGGCCCGTTTCAATGGATGAAAATGCAAATCTTTTGCGCATATATGCGGTGCTGATTTACAGGAGATGTTTACTTTAACAATTAGAAAGCGATACCATTGTCAGATCAGCATAAGATTTGATTAGGAGGTGATAACTGAACTGCAGTGTGTAAGGCAGCTAGATTAAGAGAGATAACAAATGAGTCAATCCAGCAGAATCTTGTTTGTTGCTGTATTCATAATACCATTTGTCCAACTTTTTCATTCCCTTATTGAGACTTTACCTGTAAATCTATCTGTACACATGCCAGCGCATACTAATACATAATATGTAGATGAGCGAAGTCCCATCTGTTCCGGCATTGCTATGCATTAAAAAGTTAATGATTGGAAATCTGCTCAATTTCATGAGAAAAATTCCCAAATTTACCCTTCCAATCACACCGGATTCACATATATGTGTTGGGCACTGATCTTTTGTTGGTCTCCGTTTAATCATTTCATTCTGAAGTTAAGGTTGAATTCAAATTCAAGACAGGAAAGCAAAAAAATGGAGTCTCACAAAGCATTGGTGTTTTACATTCTTGCTGTGACACTAATACAGTGCCAGTGAAAACATCAGCCTCTGCCAAATTTAATCATTTCATTTGAATGTCAAATTAACTTGAAATATACCGAGCTCTCGGATTTTGGAAGGATAATTAACCCTGATTTATTCACCACAAATTTCATGCGTAGATACCCTTTCGAATTGTAAGAAACAAATTAACTTTTATATGTTTGGTACTTATCGTGAAGGGATGAATAAAAGTTATCTATGGGTGACTTGAAATTAAGCCGGTTTAAAGTTTCCCACAAAATACCTCCATTCCTCTCTGAGCCTACTGTATTAGTTTTCTCTTGGCGCGGAATGTTTATAACTGTTGACCTTCTAATAACGGAATTAATATTCTCCTCTGAAAATCCTATTTTACAGATATTAGATTATTGACGGACAGCAAAGGCGCTTTGAAGCCCCACAGATGAGCCTTGAGACTCTATATCAGTGTGCCACATATCACTGCTGTGAAAATTGGGATTACTTTAGTCAATGCTGTTCAGTCAGGCCTGAAATATGAAAAATGCTCCCAAGGTATTGGGAAGCAAATCAAGCCTGGCAGACGAGTAGGTCCCAACAAGCTGCCAATCGAGTTATGATTCGCCACTACAAGGCCATAAGCAGTGTAATAGGCGTAGAGCAAGCCACATTCAATCTCTCATAATTCATAATTTGAGTCAAGGAGGAGCTAGTCGGTAGATTGGGAAGGGGGAGCACTTTCCGCCTGAATTCACTACTGAAGCCGGTTTGGGTGGCGTATGATTGCTATGGGACAAGTTGACAATATGCACAGGTCAAATTAATCATGTTTCTTGCCTTCTGTATCACACAAAAGCGGCTTCTTCTTTAGATTTGATGAGAAGGTTGCCGGCAAGCAAATTAAATGCAGCTTCATCAATCGCATCTCACAAGTGTTCCTCGAGAACTTTCGCACGGCACCCTTCACTCAAGTCTATCACCCGAAAGATCTTCCATAATAAAAATGGCTATATATGATGCGAGAGATACAGTAGCGCAATGTAATCAACACTGATGGAACATTTATGCAAACAAAGTAGTAATCTCTGCCTCAAAGCTGCTACAATACTTAATTGATCCGGCGGGAAGACAGAGGTCAGATTAATTCATCCCTCCTGGATATGGATCTCAAGATTAGTTCTGCCCCTTGCAAAAGAAAAGTAAGAAGAGGGTTTGGTCCGGAGGGAGTCGCACCAAGGAGATATAATAAAGCTAGCCATAACCTCGCCTTTAAAGGTATACATCCAACTCAATCAACAAGGTTATGTGGGTTAACTGTTGTGGGTTGTGAAATCCAATCAGATTTGGTATAAATTAATTCAGAACCGGGTAAGCAATTCCATTTGGGAGAGCGTGAGGATATTTATCTGAGGAGCTGTCCGATTGTATTGCGGGTTATAGGTAGAGGAGTAAAGTTAATGTGCCCGGTCAATGAAAGAGGGCCTTTCATGATCGCGATACATATTCCATAGGCAGAAGCAAATAAACTGCTGTAATCTCGTCAGATAGGGGAGCAAAGGAAAAGTAGCCTTTTGTCACATTGTGTAATTTTCATGTAGGCGCATCGCAGACATCTTTTGTGAAATTATTGAATATAGCTGATGGGCGCTGTAGTAATAAATGTGTTTTGCCTGTAAAGCCTTATGGGCACCTCTCAATTACCGCCGTGATATCACAGTCTACGAGATGTTCTCCGCTGGCATCTATTTGTCCATTATACTGTCACCTCTTGACATGGAAATTGTGAAAATTGTGCAATTGGTGTTATGTTTGAGGTTGAAGGAGTTGCTCTTTTTCTACAGCTTTGCAGCAACCCCTCAAGCTGATTTTGAGTCATGCTTCACAATATGATGGTCAATGTGACAATTTCTTTATTCTGCTTAATAACAGGAATGGTGTCTGAATGACTAGACAGCCAAGTTTCAAAGAACACGCTACACCCGTTGGGTATTCGAAAGTTTTCTTCTGCTGAAGTTAGGTTGCATATTATCAAAAGAGAAGAAATTACTTTGTTAAAATACTTTTGCAAGCAAGTTCTGTTTCATTGTATAGTGTGCAGAGAATAATTCTTCTGCTTTTTGAAATTTCTGATCAAAAGACGAGCAGGTCAATAAAAATACAAAAGTAGGTCGCGTGAGTGTGGATGGTTTCCGCGATCAGAAATATGATGCTCAGATCTATCTGGCTATGTTCCTAAAGTAAATGGAGTCACAACAATGCGTTTTGAATTTGAAGGACTAAAAGAAACTTTTTAACAATTTTCCCTTGAGACTGTTAACACCAGTAGTGTAATGTTGTATGTCTCTTTCACCTCCTGTGACCTAATTTGGACGCCTCACCGCAGAAAAGATCGCTGGCCTTTGTCACTAATGATCTTGCTAACCTTGATAATCAGTTTAAATTGAATTTAGTTGCCTTTTAGTGCGTTGTATAGTAGCTTTAAAGCTTCTACTAAAGAGAAGAGGATTTTGAAGTTTACTCATTGAGCATTGCTGGTCAATTGAAGTGCTTTGTTTAACGATTTAGTCATCAAAGTGTAAGTAGCGAGCATCGTTTCCATGACAACATTGCGGCGAGAATTTCCTTTAAATGTAAATAAGGGTGACAAGGTTTAGTGATTAACTTTGCAAAGAATCACGAGTATTTAGACTTAGTGAGCAATTGTCAGTATTTAGTAGGCCTCTCGGTGTGGGAGTGGAGTCTGACTTGTGTAGATTTACTATCTCTGAGCAGATCGGTTCAAGTAAATGCTGGCTGCCTTGAGTACGGAGCCCAAAGGTTTGATGTTTTGCCAAGATGGATCTGACTATTGTCTTAATTTGGTAAGAATTGATTTTCTTATTCTATGGTACTTATTCATTATGAGTTTGTTGGATAGTTTATGTATAGAGAATTTCGTGTTTTAACAGAGATTCCGTTTTATTTAAGTGACAGTAGGAGGTATGTTTTGCTCGAAAGTAAAACTTGTATGCAAATGAGGTAAGGTTGATGATCAATAATATGTAAAGTGATGGCAAATGGAAGGTTTGCTGTGAGATATTGGGTCGGCCGTTTGCGGTAATGAAAACACATTGCAATGGCAAAGGCCAAGATATTTCAATTAGTGTACTGTAGGATAGGAGTCTTAGTGCGGGATCAGCGAATGCAATCATTCTCCCAGTGAAAATCTCACTGTTGAAATTCATCAGCTTTATGACAGTTTTTCTCCTGCCGGAGTCCAACAATAGCTTGATTTGATTCAGCAATGATTTTCGTGTTGGCCCTGAGCCGGGTCCAGGCTTGATCCAGAAGGCCTGCAATGGGATATGAAAGTTTCATCTGCCCTTAAATCAGCTTTCATCTTGCATTTATCCCAAACAGCTGTTCATTTACATTGGTTAGAAACTATGTTCTCCCCCTCCCCTAAACTCATCATTCCAACTCCTACCTAATCATCCAACACTTGGCTCAATATGGAAATATTTTGTGTGCCCAGTTATTAAAGAGATTTAGTCCCTGAGAAAATAGCCAGCTTTAATCTTGCGGACTAGATGGTGAGGTGTCTTCATTTCCATGTAAAGAACTTTGTCTTGAGTAATGTGAGGCGTTGTGTTACTTGTCACAGCTACTGATGAGTTTTTGTGTGTGGCCCGTGTTCGGTGTTGATTGAACGATTCACTAGGATTTGTCACCATATTAGAAATGCATACACAAATATAATAAGATCATCGCATCTTCCTTATTAAGAGTTAATAAGATTTGCTCGTCCTTGTCAGAAATGATTGGGTGCGAACTTTTCGCACAGAAGCAAATCACTTAGCGCGCATAATGGTATGTATAATATTCATGCGGCGAGGAATCAGTGGATTAGCTGAGGGAGAGGATCACAAAGACTCGGACTTGAAGAAATAGGAATTGAGGGATGAGGAATACGCTAAGATTGGAACATGTGTTTCATTTGGACGAAGGGGTCCGGTATTCATGTTAGTGGCTAATGGGGGATTTGCGCCGTATCAAGGCATTCATATGAGGCATGTTGGCTGTTTATTAGAGACTGATGAAAAACGACAGCCTTCCAAGTGCCAGGCCCAAATTCCAGGCCCAAAGACTTTACAGGTCCAACCTTATCCTATGAGCAATAAATCAATGGTTAGATTTAAGCACATGGTCTTCTTGGATACTGTGTGGGTTCTTCACATCTGCAAGGTACTACCATCTAGCAAAGGAATGTAAATATGGCAACAAATCTCCTCAATGAAGACTCAAACAGTTTGCCAAGCATTTATACTAATTGATTACCATACTTCTTGCAGATATCATTGCTGAATAGAGGGGAAGAAAGGGTCAGCACCACATGAATCAAAAAATACTCAGATCGACACTCTGCGCCACCCAACTTGAGGCCAGTCAGTGTCTGTGCCTCATCCTAAAGGTTACTGAAGTGATGATGCACATTTCCGTCCGCAAAAAGGGGAATAGCTTTCGAAGAACACAGTACGCTGTTATTTATGAATTATGGTCGTTGCGATTCTAATTGCTGATTCTGTACAATTTAGCTGGTCCAACCCAATATAGTTAACGTGACCGTGACTATTGAAGGAGCCTTTCAAGTGTTTAATCTTAATAACTCTAGGTGTAAACCAAGAAATGGAATAAGTTTAGCCTTTGAGCGTCAAATGGTTGGTGTCTACTAGTGTGTATCCAGTGGATGATCCATTGAAGAAGTACTTCACTTTTACAATCCGACAGTTGTTCTTTACTTGCAGCCCACGATCAAAGAATAATCATTGACATGATAGCATAAACATTAGTGGCATATATCATGAATTCCGAGCGGTAGATTATTTTCTGCCAGGTTAAAAATGGTACCGGATCGTGCCGGGTTATCTTATGAATTCCTCGTCCAAATGTAATCCATTAGAAAGTAATATATTAGAGAAATTAATGTTGAAATGGAGCAAGGTTACCAAACATTAAACTGTGTTATGCTGGAGTAGTCGGACGATTCATCATCAATTGCACTGCACTTGGAAATAGTTCCCTGTTGATAATTACAAGGCAACTTCTTTCCGAGAACCGAGTGGAAAAAATCATTTACACGTCTAAATGAGAATTAAAGGGTGGATTTTTCTTTCTTTTTATGAAAACAGTAAACATTACCTCAAAATTAATGTTTTCAAAAACCTAAGTCAATCCAGCAGTTTCAAAAGAGAAGCTTGTCGACTTGGTCAGGGCTACCATGAAATGGTGTCTCGTTGCTGCCACGTTCTAAACAGGAAAGAATATCTTCAAATTATATTGAAACAGAAGAAACCTAACTTATTTTCATTTGTTATATCAGTGAAAGATTTTGTTTTGAAAATGTGTTTTTGACAGAAACTGATCCAAAATCTGTTTCCTCCACTGATCTGCTTCCTAACGTTATTCTGCTTTAACAGAAGTTGTTTCATCCGATTTAGTAAAGAGCTTTCCTTCAGTGACGATGACTTATGGGAAAAGAAACACTGTTTTATGGGTTGACATATAGGATTTTTGTCATATGGCATTTGCTCGTATTTGGCATGTTATTAGTGTTATTGAGCCGCACATTAGTCGGCATTTACCCTGCCTCCTATGATGGAGTCCTGCAGTACACTTCATCATTATTGAGACAGCCCTAGTCTTTTCTCTATGACAGGACAAATCTCTACATTTGTTTTATGTAAGCCTCATATTAATGGCCAGTGCCAAGGGAGATAAAAAACCTGCAATGGCCTGATACTCGACAAACTTGTGGGCCCCAAGATAGGGGCTTGACCAGTAATATTTCGTAATAGGACACGAGGATTTAAGACCGCCATCATGTCACATAAGTCAAACACGGGGGCTTGGCGGATGGTTGCCAGGGTTTGTTCCTCAGTAAAGGATTATTTGAAATGATGGGTCCATCCAAGCATGCTTCAGATGCTGGCATGGATGCCTATAAGTCATGTTTGGGCGACTAAGTGGCCGGAACCCTTCGGACATCTCCACTGGCCTCGCTTGACATCCAACTGATGACCTTCCCACATGAATCAAATCGTTTTCGTTTCAAGTATCATCATTACATCGTAGCTAAACTTTATTCATTTTTGTCCTCATCTACTCACATAGATGGCAAGTTACAGATGAAATGATACCATAATTTGACACTAACGAGGGCAATTGGAGAGCAAGCAGGCAAGTGGAGAGTGGACGGCCAAGACTATTTGGCCGTGATGCCATGTCAAACTTGTCAAAGGCTTCGTCTAAAGCTGCGCCTGCAAGTTAAATGTCCAGTGCAGCAAGAGAAAAAAACACACTAAAGTAGCTCAGGGTTTAGGAGAAAACATCCAACACCCGATGTCGAAGGACCAGCCCAAGTAAAGAGCACTTTTCTATATTGATCATAGTCCCCCAGTTTTGCACAATGTTGCCACTTTGTAGACTCTGATGAAAAACGCAGTTACCCTTAAAGTTTCCAGGTGTCAAGTGTGTCAAATATTGACACTGGGATGGGATAGCGATATACAAAATGGACTCTTGTGTGAGAGTCCAAGCGACATGATCCACCTATCGTCTTCATTCAATATACAGACAATAACAAATTGTCTTTTTCTGTACTTCGCCACCGACAGCGCCTCCTCCGAGATTAAAGCCAAAGGGCAGAGTTTTAATTCCTTTCCACACCTTATGTGCTGAATTAGTTTCTCCACATGAAGAGACCTGCGACTATTGGCATGCCTTCACTACTACAATAGTATCAGTGAGTGAACTTGAAGCGAAAGTAGGATCACATTTGGTGTTGAGAACAATTAGAGAGAGGTGTATGTAAGTGAAGCAAGAGCCTTAGCTGGGAGCAGGAAGAATAGATGGGGCAGGATAATGGGCCACGGAGTCTTTATTGAGCCATAGAAAGGTGCTTCTTTTGCCCCCAACCCCAGGCACTTTTGTGGAGGCAATTCTCTACTGCCTGATCCTGCCTAATTAGAGTGATTAGCAGAGTAAGGTAGTTACTAGGTCTATATAGGTGGATGTGGCAGGTAGCGATGGGTAGTTAGTTCTGTCTATGTCGCAAAAGGAAGTAGCTGGTTTTCAGTATTTTTCAATGAATGCGGAGAGAGGGGACTATCGCTTTCTCTTGGATGGTGAGAACCACGGTCCACAGGAACAGATGGTTAGAACAGTGAGTGTACTATTGTTTCTACTAAGTGCTGGTCATCACTTTATATCCTACCTCATTTAGGTACACTGTATTAACCACTGGGCTAAATAGCGCTTGTGCTAATGCATGAGGAGATCTACCTCCCACTGCAGGATCCCCTTCCTTCTGCAGGAGAAATCAGAGGGAGCTGCTTGCTGCCCGCGGAGCACCATCCACGTATCTACAGCGGATGGTCACCCCTTGACCAGGCTATATTACTGATATCTTCACTTGAATAGGTCAGCGTAATTTGACATTTAGAATAGAGATGTACATTTCAATGCATGATTTGCCTGAGCGTGGGCACCCATTAGTTCGCAGCTGTAGATATCGCTAGAATTCAGATTATTGCTCTTGACCCTTTTAATTCAATCTACCATCTCTTGCTAATACTCTAATTTTCTTCTTTCCGACAGAATTGCCAAGAACTTTGCTCTCAATCAGATAAACTCGAAAACTTTTATTTCCTTGAATATGTTCATTGTTTCTAACAGCTGCTGCCGTCCTGCGCTCTGATCCCGAAACTTTGTGCTACACGTGCACGATAACTTTTTGTCCATATGCGTAATATCGTTGGAGTACGTTCTATTTTCAAAAAGGGACGATGCAAGCATATACCTGTTATGGTATGTCGATGACAGAAGGTCTTGACACTATGTAAAATGGATTACATTCTTTCCTGAGCATTTTTCAGTAACCATATTAGTTAGTGGTTGTGCCTGTGGGGTAGTGTCAGTTCGGGTCAATATTGACTTGACCTGTGTGTGTCGGGGTGATGGTACGACAATGCTTTTCGTGTGGTCGGTCGTCTCGGTGTCGTGACCCATGTCCCCGATGACCACTACGGACCATCCTCAGGTGTTCACGGACACAAAGTCTGATTAATCAACCATATCCCAATCCAGCTTCGTATGATCAATGACTATGTCCTTTCGTTGTCTTTGGTATGATGGATCACTCCTCGGCCTTCAATGACAGTGATTAATTATTTTTTGTCATCAACGGGTCTTCCGCAAGCAAGGGCCGCCAGTCAGGAGTGTCAAGTTTGCTTTGACCACTGTGGTCAGATCTCAGTTACCCTCATACATGTCATGTTAAATTTGGTGACCTGATCTCGGGACTGTGCAGCAGTCGGACCAGGAAGAACAGGAGGCAAGGGACTGACTGGGGACTAGTTGTGCGCCGGCTGTTTGATTAGAGAACTGGGTGTCGTCGGTTGATAACCACTTACACTGCGGTCGGTTCCCGAAGCGGCCGCCAGCACGTGGGGTCACGCTCTCTGACTGCACCAATTCCTCGACAATGACCAACAAGCCCCACAGCCCCTGCCTTGTTTTTACCGCCTGCATCCGTAGCATGGGGAAGGTAATGTTTTCACTTGGGGGGGGGGGTATCCCAGTCTCAGGTTCTTTCCAAGGTCTCTTGTCCCAGGTCTTTTCTGGGGGGGGGGGCCCCCCAGTTGTGTTTTGGGGGAGGGTTCTC
>JBCAUG010185231.1:3349-19730 GCA_038406175.1 Haplosyllis leylae | reverse complement strand
TATTCCTGTTACACAGGGCACACATCCATTTCTGGCAGGCTATTCCTGTTTCACAGGGCACACATCCAAAAGGTTCTTAACACAAGAGTCACTGTAAGTCCTTATGGCAGGATATTCCTGAATTAGGGCACACATCCATAGGTTCAGTGGAAAGTGTTGTCCTTGTTTTAGACAAAACCTTTAAGTGGTCAAGTTGACCAGATACTTCTCAGTACCGCAGTGTGTGTTCACAAAGAGAGCTACATAACAAGTTCCTGGCTGCCTCAGTTCCTCACCCTATGTATAGGTTGTGTAGAGGTGCAGCCTCTCCTCCCTAATTATTATTCATAACCACTATTTATACCAAGTGGCTTGATAGACCTGTCAGTCCATCAAGACTGAACATTCATCATTCTTAAGATTGCACGAAACTTGGGATTCTAGCCCCTTTCAAGGACATGCAGGTGGGTTTAAAAAACTCGGAATCCCTGAGGCACATCTCTGTACAAAATTCTTTGGATACCATTAAATTTGCAGTAAAAACATCATTCTACACCTAAGATTTCATAAGTTTGGTAAACTCTTTCTTTTTTCAGAAATGGGTTTCAGGTGGTTCTGAGCAACGTCAGACGGCTACCTGTTTTTCAATTTTCAATAATAACGTTAACAGAAAACATTGAATGGACATTGTATTGTGCGTAATAATTGTTCTGGAAATGATTTCACCGAGACACAAAGCAGTCTGTTTATGTCTGTTGCAGGAGCATGCATCAATGTACCGCATAGTCAAGACACTTCGTTAATGGTCACGTTACCTCATAAACAAATGGATAGTTCTGAGCGTGGTGAATTCGTGGGATTAAATCTTCAACTCATGCAATGCGTCCTTAAAAAATCCGAACTTCATAGTTTTATTTGTCGGTTTTCTGTCTGCAAGATAGGAACCCTATTAATTGGTCAGTTTAAATCAGAAATTAAAATGTAATCGTAGAAGACTACTGTTCTCACATTTTTGAAAGATTCGCCGAATGAACGTCTGTGTCCTTAGCAGCTATTGTACTGGGAACGTCAGCACTGACATATGATATGGGAGCCAGTCAAAATATTTCAGACCAAATAGGCACAGAAGTTCAGTTACCTGTTTGTGATGCTTCTTCATTCTGTACCCTGTATTTTGCAGATAATCTTGCCAAATTTACTGTGCGCCTACTTTCGTACACATGACATTTAAAGGACAATTCGAACTGTTTTAAACGGTAAACGTCTGAGATAGTTCAAACAAAAATCTTATTGAAGACAAAGCTGTGGTAAGCATGTACTAACGAGGCTGTATTGAATGCGCCAAAGTGTTGGCCGTGAAGTGCTGATGACAATTATAACGCATCACAAACTTCTGATGCAGTCGTGCAATTACACAAATGACATTTGGGACAACAAGACAAAGGAGGCAGACACTTAGTGCTTTCTGAAGTATCGTTGGTGTGTTTCATAAAGTATGGCCAATTTGATCTGAAACAGTAGATCTACTTTCAAAACACCGAATAGTAAATATTTCGGAGCAGTGTGGAAAACTGACAGATATTTTGGCCATTTACTTGAATTGTCTTGAAACCTATCAAATGGAACCATTTTAACTTCTGTGGTTCAATTTTCTGCAGATGATGAAGCGATCAGCATTTCACAGCTCTCCTATAGCCATGTACCACTCCCACCCTGTCTGGGGAAGCAAGTAGGGTTGGCCCTAGATATGTGTGTGTTGGGGGGGGGGGGTTAATTTCCATTTCACCTCTTAAATGGACCACTTGCCAAATGGCAGGGTGTCCAGCTTCCTGTTTTTTTCCTTTTTTGTTGTAAATGATACTATTTTTCCGAGAAAAATTCTATTTTTGACATAGAATAGCTAACTTTATTAGAAATACTGTCATTTTTGCACTGAATTTTTGAAAACGAAATCAGCATCACTTTGCCTAGTATATTTCCTTGTCTTAAAATCTGTGTATTCAATCGACATGGTCTTTTTGAAATGAGTTGAAATTTATTCTTTATGTAGTAGCATCACATGGTTTTGAAATTATGAAGCAAAACATTTTGGAAATTAGTAAAATTTCTACGAAATTTCTATTTTCTCCCTATTTTTTACCCACAAAAATCCTAGTTTCATTTTTTTTTTAACCATTTCTGTTGCTGGACACCCTGAAATTGTCACCCTAAATAACTTAAAGCTATGTCTGGTAATCATTCAGAAATCTAATATATTTTCCCATATATTACACGATGTCAGTATGTCCATAAAATGTGTTTTCGACCAATTTTGATGACCTTCATATGTGACATAAAAATTGACCTCATTATGTGTGAACCTCATTGTGTCAGTTATATTTTTGCGAACCTCCTCCCAGTCCAGCTGTTTGACTTTTTGACAGTTGACATCTTTTCTGACAATTTGACATCTTTTATCACATTTTTGACATACCTAGCAAATAGCAAAGAGGTATGTACCAATCAAGTGCCGCAAAGTTTTTGATGACATTGAATAATTGTTGACATACTTTTGACACAATTGTTTTTCCCATTTAGTTTCATTCTACTTGCAAGTACAAGTTATTGTGAAATATTTCATAAGCATGGTACTACTTTTTTGTGTATCTGAATCTATTATTTTATATTTGCAGTAGTAAATTAGAACGAAGCTAGTACTACTTATACCACTTCAGCCCGTCACAGGGCTATTTTTGTACAGCAACTTCGGAACATCTGTCTTGGAAGTGGAGTGCCATGGCTTTAAATTCCTTTGCTGGCAAGCTAAGGAAGACTATTAAATCACAGACTTGTCTCTAATTTTTAAACACGTTTCAAATTTTAGTCTGAAATACTTTTTAAAACGTATACTGGACTTGCACTTGGCAAAAGGTATCCAGAAACCTATGATTGATGCGGGTAAAATATTAAAAATAAAATATTAAAAATAGAATTACTTTAATGCAATTGTGGCACTCTTTAATAAATATATTTCATATTTTAAAGATCTATTGAATATGCACATTTACACAATGGTATGCCATTTCTACATTGCATTAGGACGAGAAGAAATTATCTGGTGGGGCCGTGTGTACTCAGTCTAATTGGGTCGCGTGACAGTAGCAATCATTTTGTCGGTGGACCTGCCCCGCTAGCTGAATCAGTTTGAAACTGAAAAGCTTGAACCAAACAGCTAGCTTTCGATTCGTAACAACAGAAAATGCCATTTTGTTGATTGTCTATCCATTAAAAGATGACAAGTTTGCCCACAGAAACTAGTGTCCACTCAACTCATAGTAATGAAAGAAGAAAATGCATTGTACACTACATGTAAATGCATATCTTTCCTTGTTTGTCACTACTGTTGTGACATTTGAGCATTGAATATTTTATATTTTGTACAGAATCTCACAACTGTAATGACACACAGTGTACTACATGTAAATTTATGCATATCTTCCCTTTTTTGTCATGACTGTGAAATACAGTGTATTGCATGAAATGCATGAATTATTGTTCAATGCAGTAACAAGGAATTTGATTGGGCCAGGGCTTGGTAATAATAGTGTATATTACTAACCTCACCTGTTAATATAATTTATTCACAGGTCGGATTCAGTTTAAAGTTCAGCCCAGTTGCCCATGCCTAAAATCAGTTCTGTATCCATAATGATAAACTGACCAAATGAACATTATTCAAAAAGTCTTTTGGAATGACAATATGACATGATAACATAATTAAATAACTTGATAATGTGGACTATTTGGCAGTAAATGTTTCCAAAATCTTATATTTAAACAAAAATTAGACAATAAACATATCTGCGCAAACATTCAACAACAGTAAGCATTGATATCATGTAGTCAGAACCAATTGGCAAATTAATCAATGAAAAAGTAAATACAATATATTTAAAATTTAGCAGTGGCATAATTTCTTACTGTTAAAAGCCTGGAAAAATTGTTTTGAAGAAAAATATAGGAAATATCATGTTATGCTTTGAATAATAATGTTTTTGGCAGTTTAAAAGCAATAAGATTCTGCCTTTGAAAAGAATTCAACTGATTTCATGGCAACCACTACAGACCATAAATAATTAAATATATAATTTGGTGACAATCTCAATAAATTAATGATATTCATTGGTGTGTGTAATGCTTACACTTTAATTTAACTAAACATTAAACAGTTATACATTAACTACTATTTCAATTAGTCACAACCAAAGTCAGAACTTCTTTACAAGGCAACTAGGCAGAACTTTGCACTGAATCCTAGCTGTGTAATATGTTCATTGTGGAATCGACGTGTCCTTCCTTCAACACGGTTTGACACTTTAAAGGCACCCACCATTAGGAGACCTTTTTTCATTTGAAAATCAAAAAGGCAATTTCCCAACATATCACTTCAAATTTAAGATGCTGATGTGATATTTTTCATGGAATAAAATCCGGACATCATTGTGAGTTGTTGGTTCTGGGATTTACTTCCAAACGTATTGAACTCCTCTCACAACGATGCAAGCACAGGTAATACCAGTTAATACAGCAGTCCAGTGTGACTGCTTTCAATGAAAAATTATTTTTTAGATTGCAGTTATGCCTCAACACAAGAATACTTTAAAGTTTCCCAGGGGACACAACAGGGAGTCAATCACTTTTTAGAGTTGTTTTCTGAACTTAATCTCGAAAAAGAAGAATATATTATAAAAAGTAATTGCTATTGTTAGACTGCTCATTAAAATGTGCCCCTTATTTTATTGCAAAGGAAGGTTAGTACTCATCATCTACAGAAGAGTATTTCCACCCCAACCATCCATATTGGGTTTGGAATACAAATTTGTGTGCTGGTTCCCCATGGTTGTTCTGCCTGTCGCACTGCGTTCTTCTTGATAAAGTGGTCTCATCAGATTTAGTAGGGATGAAATAGAGTGGTCTTGGCTGTCCAATACATTGTGAGGGTTTCACAGGTTTATGCGGAACATGATGAATGCAAAATAAATTGTTAATTTATTCTCTGAAGGTCAGATAACAGGGGGGGGTATATATATGATTATGAATTTTCAGAAAATTTCCTAGAAATCTGTAGTGCAAAGAGTCAACTTCGAAATGACGCAATTCATGTGGATCAAAATTTCAAGTTCTTTTTCGAACAATCGTCTTTTTGCTATTTCGTATTGGATTCAATAAATAAGATAAGTTAGGTGAATTCAACTAGAACCAGTCAAGCATGACTAGACTAGTGGGGTTTCCCCCAAAATAGAGCAGAACTTTCATTCGAGTTTTCCCTATATAGAGCAGAACTTTCATAGAATTCACTGAATTCAGGGAATCTGAAAAATCACTGAAGCATGAATTAGGATCAATTTGACTGTCTTCTATGCTGGCCGTGTCTCTGTGGTACAGTGGTGGAGTCTCTGTCTCTCTCACAGGAGATAGTGGGTTTGAGTACAGCAATCCTTTTACTTTTAAATATTATTTTGTCACTGAATGCGCTGAATTCAGTAAGAGCATTTAGGGAAAATTCGATTGAATTCGGTGAATTCAGAGAATCTTAGAAATCACTGAACCATGAATTAGGGTCAATTTAAGAGTTGTCTCTGTTACATGTGCTTTCCTGGCATTGAGGTACAGTGCTGGTTTCTCGAATCCTCCTTTTGCCAAAATATTTTTCTGTAGATTCTTTAGAATTGATTTAGGGAAAACTTGAATGAAATCTTTTCTGTGTCTCTCATTCACAGTTGTCTCTTTTGTGTAGTGGTTATGGTCCTGACTGTTTTTTGATCAGTAGTTTGGGGGTTCAAATCTCACGGAAGTCTTTTTGATTTTGAATATTTTTTGTCCTCTAAGTAGCTGAATTCGATGAATTTTCATATTCAAAACAGGAAAAACTCAAATAAGCGTAAAGGTTATGAGTTTGTTGTGTGTTCACTCCGTGATCAACTTTTGTCATTTAAATCTTTGTATTGTCCATGCTTCAGGATTGTCAGGCTCAATTATTACTTGATCACCATTCCAACTAAACAAAAGATTTTGAATGTTTTATTTGTCACTTCAGGTTTACGTTTACTATTTTGTTAATTCAGTGGAATATCACTTCACAGAAATAATTTTTTGTACAAAAGTAACAAGAGGAAAAAGCTATGAAAGTAGACCTTCTTTTTACTCAATAACCCTATCAGTGCTTTGATCTCAAGCATAATCTGTCGGTAGCCTCCTTTCTCCTGCGAAAATCAGGAGTTCCAAGGCTATTATGACGCGTGTATCTGAACTATTAATCCTTTGAAATCCTATTTTTATCTCCTTGTTCATCTGCGACGTCCGCGTCAATAATTTTCTCTGGATACATACTTTCTGTAGATGAATATTTCCAATTGAGAATAATACTGTTCTTATGTTCTTTGTACTGAAAGATAGAAATTATAAGTTCACTTTGAAAGGATACTTATTACTTGTTGTCATCAATTTGGGAAATTTAAAAGAAGCCAAATGACGACAGGGAAAGGGTTGACAGAGAAACAGGGAAGTAAATACTATAAGGCCAAATGTGTCCACAGTTTGATTTGCAGCTGTGCTTCACACTTCTATTTCCTTCTCTAACAATGTGTTCATGTTGAACATTTCCTAAATCAGATTGCCATCCGCCTTGATATGAATTTAAAAAGTTCTATATTCAGTGGTTTTCTGTTATCTGTACCTGTTACAGTGATGAAACCAATTTCACTCATGTATTCGGCACTTGGTTTGTCCTTTGGCAACAGTAAATTACAAATTTACAATTGAAAGCAAGAAAGTCCTGCGTGAACGCAAGAGACATACCGCCCGCCGTGTAAGAAGTGCTCACTCTACTGTCCTATTCTGGGGGTGGGGTACCCCATCCCTGACTGGGGGGTCCCCCTTCCCTGGCCAGAGTGGGTAAACCATCCCTGGCTGGGGGGACCTGAGAATACCCCTGGTAACAGACAGACACCTGTGAAAACATAACCTCTCATTGTAATACATACGTGGGTGGTAATAATAAGTAAATAATAATAAAAATATGACGTGTCATTGACCCAATTGCTGACATGCGCAAAATGACATCAGCATTCTGTGTAAACAAATTCCAACCAAAGACTGCAGCTTAAAGTAGGGCTAACTATAATAAAACTGCCCAAGGCTCATGAATCTCTTGCAACAGGATGTTACGAATCCCCCTAAGTAATCACTAAGCTGACTCTAACGAGCCAGCAATAAGAAAAACCCTTCGGGGGCTGTTGTCGGAGCTCTATTTTAGTGAATACCTACTTGATCCAACCAAAGTATGAGGGACATTAAAATCTCTTGATTTCTGGTTAGTTTGTGAACAGCGCGTTTACCGAATAGAACTAGGTATTGTTTTTTGCTGTTGTAGTGACCAAAACTTTTGTTTCTCTATTTGGCGTGAGTTATTCAAATTGGAGCATACATTGTTTCATAATAAGTGAGTTGCATGCAACAAATAACATTTGAAACCAACATCCCAGTTGTTTAAGATTCCTCAAGAGTCCAGGTATAATACAGTTTATCTTGTCATCCGCAGACAGTTGATTTACATTATAACTATTATCAATGACAAAGCAGCCGACCAGAGGGACATAGGCTGCAAATGCAATTGGATGGGGGTCTGCTACTTTCAATATTTCACATTAGGTTAAGCTGATGAAAGTGCCCTTGGCTATGTATTGATCCCCCTGTGTAGGACTGCTATAATACATGGACAGCTGCGCCAATGTACACTTTAATCTCATAATCCCAATTCAAATCTGACTCTTCCTCAGTATCCATCTCCTCGACGAAACTGCTGAAATGTGGGATAAGGTTTTTGCCTTGTTTCTTTTCCACATTATCTTTTAAATGCCTTATATAGAATGCATACAGGAAACAACTATTTAAAGTGAAAGTGTAACTACTTCCAAATCGCTGCAGATAATTTTACCATGAAAAAGGAAACAGCTAAGTTACTGTTCGGCGACAATTAGATCATTATGCCATTGACATTATGGCGAAGAGCCAAAGGAAATTGAAAAGGTATATTTAATGGATGAGTCCTCCGTTTTGTACTTCTTTATTTATGGCACATTGATCACCTTTGACAACTAAGCATTCATATTCGCATCCCTCTTGATAGGCAAAAGTTATCACGCACATAAAACACATTTAGTGACTCCCAACAAAATATTTAAACTAAATTTAAAACATTTAAACCCTGAAATGACTGTGTGCATGAAGGACCATTTTCAGGAAGGCAGCTGTACTGGTACTGGTGTAAATGAGAAGGGGCTGTTAGATTTTACGTTGAGAGTAAAAACGTGGAAGAAATGAAGTCGGTGCCAGTACCACATACAGATGATTATCGTTTTTAAATTAAAACTTTCAGCCTGATAAATCTGTTGTGTAAAAGTGATATCAAGCCGACGATATGCAACAGTGTCAAAGCAATAGTCAATGCGCCAGATGTATTGAAATTAGGAACTTTGCTTTGTCACGAAATATTCACGCATCCACGCTCAGCTTCTACAGAGTTGTGGAACAGCACCTAGTTTGCTTCACCGATAATACGTGGAAGACAGCGGGCTGTGGAAAAAGGGTAAAGTATTGTTATATTTCTAGGGAACTAATTATACCGTACTCAGCTGCAAATAATTGATTTACTATGCATTAAGTCTCATTCTCGTTCAAAGCAAGCTGGCTGAAAGTGCAGTAGAACTTTTCATGCATAGATCTCTTTGATGTGTTGCACTCAGTGGAAATAATAATAACCCATCAAATCGCTTTTAGGGATTCAGCTCCTTTGACCTATTTTACTATTTAGGGAATAGCAACGAAACTAATCACAGCGTGGCCGCTGAACTTCGACCTTTCCAAATACGATCTAATTTGCACTGGTCGAAAGTACGGTATTCAAGTTAACTCAGAATTTCTACTTGTACTAACAAAATATTTTCCAATCTGGAATAAATTAATGATTTCCAGACCAACACTCCCGCAAATTTATGTCGTGGCTGGTTTCTTCATCTGTGTTTACTTTGCTAGTTTATTAGATTCTTTGTCTTTGAATTCTAGTAGGTTCTATTGACAAAACTGTGTTGAACACAGGCAAAAATGTTGAACCACTGTGGGTTTTGTAATAAGTCAATATGAAACATTTTCATGTTAGACATGACATTGTGATTGAAGGAGCTTCAGCAGGAAGGGCTCGTAGAAAATAACCTTGAACGTATCAGACTTTCAAATATGGCCTACATTGTTGTGTTGTGGCATCAGAAAATGAAGCACACGACCTGTACTCATATTCAGTTACAGTTATTGACTGATGAGGAGTTGATTATCAAAAATAATGTACATCCGAGGCGGCACCTGAGGATGTCATTATTTTTGATGACCTCAGGGGTTATTAACTGTTTTAAAGACTTTTAAGGCACTTTCCTTTATCGTTCACAAAAATAATCACTTGCGACGATGAATAGAAAGTTGTCTAAAAGTCTTTAAAATCAGATAAAGTTGTTGATGTAATGTTTTATTTGAGAGTATCATTTTCTGACAACAATTTTCATTCGATACGCGAATCAGCTTCAGGCACGAGACAAAAAGGTCGATGGCAAATGTAGGAAAATATATTTATTTCTACATGCATGGAATATTTACATTGAGATGGTAACTGCGATATTGCTTTCAAAGCTAAAACTTACATACCTTACTGCAAATATATCTCTGGTTTTGAGCAAGTACACCCAACTAAATTGATCTTTAAATAGTGCTTTGAAAATCACCAATACACGTGCTTTTCAAGTTACATTTGAAGATACCTCTGCGCACAGTTGTTGAGACCAGTTTTTGTTAATATCAATGAAACTTTCAGATTGTATATTTAACTTTAATATTAATTTTCAATTATGCTTAATGGTACAGTTCCAAATTTGATCGCATTAGAGAAGCTAGTTTTTACCGACCGCGTACGTAGTACGAGAGGAGGTACTGTTTTCACAGGTGTCTGTCTGTCCACAGGGGGGTACTCAGTCCCAGCCTGGGGGGGGGGGGTACTCAGTCCAGCCAGGGGGAGGTTGGTACTCAGTCCAGCTGGGGGGGGTACTCAGTCCAGCTGGGGGGTACTCAGTCCAGCTGGGGGGGTACTCAAGCTGAGTACCCCCT
Source organism: Haplosyllis leylae (assembly GCA_038406175.1). Classification (NCBI taxonomy): domain Eukaryota; kingdom Metazoa; phylum Annelida; class Polychaeta; order Phyllodocida; family Syllidae; genus Haplosyllis; species Haplosyllis leylae. Next base: position 9,563 of record JBCAUG010185231.1, on the reverse strand, counting down.
GTTACAAGTCAGGCTGAGTACCCCCCTCAGTACAAGTCAGGCTGAGTACCCCCCCAGTATAAGTCAGGCTGAGTACCCCCTACCCCCGGACAAGTCGGCTACGCCGCGGTTGGTATGCCTCTTGCGTTCACTCAGGAGGACTTTCTTGTTATTTCTTGAACTGCAAAATTGTTAATACCCTTGAGAAACGACCAAGGGATAACCTGGAAGGTCTAATTAATCACAGGAAGCACTTAAAGTGCTCAAAGGTAATCATAAATTCAATTAAGTGTATTGACAGGCACGGCAACTGTTCAAGCTTAAATACGTTCAATTTTAATTTATGTCGTCGAATTGTACAAATATTCTATAACTACAGGTCTCTACACCATGTTTACTACAGTACTTGTTTTATTACGCAAGACTGAGTTGGAGCTGGACATGAGAGATCTACCGCCTGCTGTTGACAGAGCAAGGGACATTAGTCATGGTTGGTCCATGTACGTGGGTTGGTTGGCCTTCCTGCTCTCAGCCATTGCAGGTACCTTGTGGATAGCACTTTCTAAAGAACTGAAGAAGACATGCGCAGTTTACATGTACAATTCCAAGTATGACCAAATATGTAGTATGTGATGGAAAAAATGTCAGACTTGGTGATAGATGAAACACACGGTGAAACTACGAAAAGCCACAAGGACATTACCTTGCCGTATTGGTGATATTTGGACCTAACTGGTATGATTAGACCATAATTTAAAATTAGTATAATTAGAACAAGAAAAACAAATTAGTGATTTGTTCGAAATCAAATTATTCACACAATCATACTCAATTTATAAGGTACGAGACTTGAACTTGCACCACTGATACCTTTTCAATCAACGAGATAAATAATTGCTATTTTGTGAATCACTGAATACTAGTTTTTTGACAGCTACGCTTACTAACTCGAGGCCAAATAATCATTGAGGCCACTCGTTAATAATAATAAAGCAAATTCATCCTAAACCTAGAAATGAATAATACAGCCATGAAAGTTGTATACAGCACACCGTTGTACACCAATTAATTCTTTCAATATTTACATCTGTGCACTTGTTAAAACAGTATTGGAAGTATATCTACATGCACTTGCATTTTGTTAAATTTGAAGAAAAAGTTGTACAGAGTTTCTACCTGTCTCCCTCATTGATATAAATCATAATAAAGAAAGGTAGGCCATATCCTCATGAAAGGAAATGGTCGTGTGAAATCTATTATCAGCTTCTACAGTCCCTGGGAAATCAGTCAGTATTTCAAGAAGAAGAATTATTATCGATTACATATTGTTTTAAAAACGACTTTCAATAAACTATCGATTGTACGACAGAAATTCCTTTATTCTAAATAAACTATAATGTACTCCTTTCTTGTTGCCTATTTGTTTCATATTGGTATACTTTTTCTGTACATGTATTTTTGTGCCTGTCAAAACAAAAACTTGGAGAACAAGCAGTCAACGGCAAAGTAATCCATTTGTTTCCACAAGAAACAAGCGGCAACCAAACAAAACGGTATTGACTGTGAATAGAATTAAAAATTGTTAGCAATTTTATTATCCAAGGCCGTCTTGACTCCCATCGTTCTCTGTCCCGGTTCGTTTCCTTTGCCAATGTATCAAAACAAAAACTTCAAGCGATTCTTAACTGAACACAAACATTTCTGATTGACCTTGTTGACTAAAAACGTTAGGTTAATAATAATCTGAAGGGATATGCTTGAAAGCTAGTAATTTCTATGGATTTTATTGGATCATTCACGTCATCACCAACAGAAATTCATCGAAGGGTACAGATTATATTCCAGGTAATTTATGATTAGCTTTATAACCTATCGATTAGCATAAATTATTGATAAATATACACTATGTTTTTACTGATCAATACTTTAAAGTCAATATGCGATCGAAAAGGTGCATTTTATTGCAATTGTTAAGATGTTTTGTGAAAGTCAGTCAATCAATAGCTAAAACCTTATTCATATTGTATTAGACTTATTCCAAACATTAAGGACATTCTTAACTGAGTCAAGTGTCCTTCGGATAGAATGACCTCAGAATCTCATAGCAATAGAAATCGTTTTAAAGTGAGCAAAATAAATAAAATATTTTGGTGAAAATTTTCCTCTATGCAGCTATGATTTCAAATGAGTAAGTTGTGCAGCGACTCTAATCAAATCATGCGACATATTTAACAAATACAAAAGCAAATTTATTTCAGAAGTAGGCAAAAATGAAATTAACAGTGTTTTTAATCTAACGCTTCCCTGAACGTTTACTTCAGATGTGAAAGAAAATCTAAACAAGCATTTCAAATAAATCTCAGAAGCAGAAAAATACAATCACTTCCCAGTAACGTCTTTACAATGGAATGCATCTTGTAATAAATATTTTTTACTTTTAATTAAAGTTTCGAGTTTCTAGAATAGATGTGTAGACGCTCTACAATTTGAATGGAAGGATGGAAAGTGCAAGAATAGATAGTGAGGTAGCATTTCCCTGTTGTATAAATCTCAGTGGATGAAAGCATCATGAGATTTTGCTCTGAAGAGAAGATTAAAATTGATCATTCTTGCATCATATGTATCCAACAGTTAAGCATACATCTAAAGTAGCTTCCAGACATAAACTGGAGCTCTACAAATTCTTGAGGGAGACAGGGGTAAATCTGAAACATTTAAAACTGGGTTTAATCATACTATTTGTAAAATTAATTATTTTAAATAAGCCGATATTTTAATATGTTATAAATAACATAAATAAGGGTCAAGAAATCACACGAGTCGACAGGATGGGATTGGACGCTGAGCAATCAGTCTAGTTTTTCACGATATGCATTTCTATCAGATTATCTGACAGATATTTACACAGGGAAGAGTAAAAAAAAATCATCAAAAATTGCCGTCAGTCAGGATTGAACTCATGACCTCTGGATCATCATACCAATGCTCTACCAACTGAGTAAAGTCTACATTCAGTTGGCAGCCTGAGTCTTCATGGCCTTTATAAAGCCATGCTCTATTGATTCTAGAAATGACCAAAGTCCAAAATGTGAAATGGTGCATGAAACAAAGCTCACTTCAGAAATCTTCTGGCCAACAGATACCAGACTAGCACAATCAGTAGAGCATTAGAGTGATGATCCAGATGTCCTAGGTTCAATCCTGACTGGGGGCAATTTTTTTACAAAATTGTTTTGCTCTTCCATGTGTAGAGATCTGTGTGATAATCTGACAGAAACGCGTATCGTGAAAAACCCGAGTGGCATGCCGCATTCAAGCCCTATTCACTTAATCTGCGGAGGTGTGAAACAAGCAATTCAATTCTACAGAATGCCAGTATCCGTACGCCGTAGAATTCTACTAGTGGAGAATCAGAAAATTTAGAATACTATTATAGCTCGCCTAGACTATACATCAAACCTACAGCAGAAGCAGAGGATAAATAAAGCTTGACAATCTTAACTAGACTTGTTCCCGTTGAACTGTACTGTGAAGAACCAAGGGATCGTCAAGGCTGTGGGTAGAGTATTACATCCTGACAATTGTCAGTACGTGCAATTTGATAGATGGATTTTATCAATATCCACGTTCTCCCAAGTAGATCAACCATTTAAATAGCATATTTCTGCGGACTAAGCTATTTTATGAGGACTGTATAGTTCTTAAATAATGCAAGTCTTTGTTGTTTGGTATTTTTAGACCATATTTCTCCATTGTTCAACTCCATCGTGCACAAATAAAATGCTTTCTCAGTATTTCCTTCTCTAGGCGAAATAAACCTCCGTGTTGAATAGTTCTTGCATAACACACTGACATATGCCTAATGCGAGTGATTATAGTATCACTGCCAGGCTTACCATCAAAGGCTTTGTGTCATAAAGAGGAGTAATTTGTGTTTACAAAAAAAAAACCAACAGGGTTGGGGACTAAGTTATCAAAGATAATTTGACGAGCGCCTGCGTCGGTGGTACATAGGGTTATTTGGTGAAACTCTGCGCCAGGGTTTTACTTGTTCTACAAATAATATGGGAAAAGTAGACTTAAGGGAAAATGGAAGCAGCTGATACAAGGCTACAAGCTGAGAGACTATTATGTTAAAGTCATTACCTACCATATGTTACCTGCTACCAGCACAGGCACCGTACCAAAATGAGGTCAAGTTCGCAAAAAGACGAAACATATGATTAACAAGGAAAATTAGAATTGTTAATTTGACTGTTTTCAATGTAGTTTGGTCTACAGAAATGAACAAAATCAATCACTCTTCTGTTGTTCATGAAATCAATTCTGGTAAGTGAAGTTTTAAGAACTGCACTGGTGGTTATTTTAGTGCGAAAACCATATTCATATATTTCAATTCAAGACAGAAAGTTTAGTAGTCACATTGTCACAATGACACCAGTTAAATCGATTTTATGTCCTATATTTGTTGGATTACATTGAAATATGGTAAAATAACACTAACAAAACACAGCTGAACAGTCGATCATATAAAATACATGCAACCTAAATCTAGTCAAGTAGACTTTTGGACATAAGAAAGTGACAGGCCTTTGATATTCCATCTACAACTTACTATTTCATGTTGCCATAGCTGATAGTGCGATGTGTACAGAACAGCTTTTAAGTAAACAGCAGCTTCATCGTATATGGTCTTGCAGGAGTATGAGCAATATATCACTGGAGCTTCGGTTACCGTGCTCAGATCAATGCAGAACGGAATGATCTAGACTCACTTTTTGCACAGTAAGCACAGAATCTTTGGAAAAAACCGTGTCATAGTCAAGTGGATTGTAAAAACAGCCATGTAACATTTTAGGGTAAGTCTTGAGTCTTGCCATTCTCTTGCTATAAAATTCTATTTCTGAATCTGAATCACCAAAACGAATTTTCAACAATAACATTCTCGTTCATGGCATAAACAGGCAATCACATTACATGTCTTCTTTTTCAAACGAGTCAAAACTAATCGCTTAATTTCCTTCTTGAAAAACATATTAATCGAATGTGGATATTTCAGGTTTCTTCATCTTAAGTGGAATAAAAGATCTTCTGCATTACGTCATATCAAAATAAAGGTTACTCCAGGGACCACTTCATTGGCTAAATGCAGCTGAACATATGCCCAAGAGGGGTAATGTACTTTTCACACAAACATAACTTCTGAAATCCCAAGGCAGACGTTATCTCGTCGTTGTTAATCACTTTATGCAATCTTGAATGTGAGTGGAATGTGTATTCCTCATCACCACAGTACGAACGGCATTCATACTGATACGATAACCTATGAGTACGCCTACTCATAGGTTGCGCTGGATAAACCATAATCACGGTTAGACAACAGAAAACATCAGCAGATGGAGGGCTCGAAACTGATGGGGATATTGCCCTCAAAGAGAGACCTACTACTTCAAAAAAGCAAACTGCTAACGGACAGGTTGCCAGGCCTTCATCGGCAAAAAGTACAAAGAGTACTCGCAGTAACCGGAGTAAGACCAGCTCAAGGATAAGTAGTGACGATGGACAATCTCCGAAAGCCTGGACCTCAGAATCGGAAATCTATCTGCGAGTTTGTTACGTTGCAGCAATAGTATCAACGGCACTAAGTCTCATCGTTATGTTGTCTTCCTTCGCCAGCCCTGCATGGGAGAAAATCTACTACGACAACGATACGGTGTCTCGACTGGCCGCCGAACCTGATTCGGAATGGGAGGTGAGTGCGTCGGGATCTCGCGCTTTATTTTAAACTATAAGGACAATTCAGTCAATTTCAATCTCTATTTCAGGTACTTTTTTTTCTTTGTGGTGGTTGAAAAGTTTGGGTTATTTCGAAGGGAATTTTTTCCTTCGTGCCAACACAATAAACGACAAAGAAATAAAATCCGAACCTGATTAGGGAATATGAGCTGGAAATATAAAATCTCGGTCAAAGGAAGCAATTCCGTAAAACAAAGGACCGCCTTATTTTTTTGGCATCATCACAATTGTTCGCAAGAAAACCCGGAATCACTAAAAAAGATAGTAGAGTGATTTAGTGTGGACTTTCACCTATTCTGCTTCAAAAGTAATTCAGCCACAGGCTTGGCGACTAATTGCTCTACATCTCTCACGGCACGTTTACTTTCTATCTCATGACATTTCACTCCTGGTTTTGTTGCTGCAGCATTAAGTTTTTGAAAAGACCCCCCCCCCCCCC
>JBCAUG010185230.1:0-35381 GCA_038406175.1 Haplosyllis leylae | reverse complement strand
AACCTATCAAATGATGCGAACCTGGAATTTATCAAAACACAACGAGAAGCCCATTTGCAGAATATCATTATAAATAAATTAGTCATTTAAGTAAGTAGTCACCATCCCAGTAACAAACTCCCGAGTAAATTCAGTGTCTGACCAAGTCCTGATGTAAAAGAATTAGGAGCAGAAAAGAAAGACATGCCAGGTCAGGGACCTGGTACCTAAACTTGATATTACAAAGTTGTCTCAGTGTACATACAATGAAGTTCTTAGCTCAAGGAGTTCAAAAGTTACAGCACAAATAGGACAGAGGTTACTGAAAAAATCTTCCAACTGAATTCAGTCACAAACAAACTCGGGAATATTTTCATTCAAAATTAAATACATAAACCAAGCACGAGTATTTTCTGTAACATTTTCAAGGAAGACACTCCCATCATATTTCATATGAAAAATTATCGCATCACTTGGCAGGAAATCTTATTATATTATTTGCATTTCTTTGTTGTAGACAAATCGAAGAACCCATTGACGGTAGACAGGGAACCATCAGACAATATGGGATCAATAGCAGAATTGTATGAACCAGATGCCAATGGAAATAGCACAGTTTACGTAAAACCACATCCGCATCTCTCTGGCAAGAACAACATTTTCAAATGGATGTCTCTTTTCTTCAAAGAGAATGCTTTATCAATGCGCACAAATTATTCAATACTTCTGTCAATGCTGGAAGATTTTGAACTAAGGAAGGGATACACTTTTCCCACACTGCTGGGTCAGTTGAGGGATTTCTGTAGTAAATATGAAAGTGATAATTCCAGATACTTTATCAGGGCTTTACTGGATATCAACAGAAAGCAAAGTGGGATCTTTGAGAGTCAATACGTTAAGGAGTTAGTTTCCTTACTTTGGAATGAAGCGGGTAATTTTAGTGATATCCTTGGAACTATTTGCGGAAAGAACTCAGAAGTGGATCTATTGGACAGGCATTGTGAATCTCTGCGAGAGATGAAGCATCAGAAGTTAATGGATGAGTTCTATTACTACTTAAAACATGCGTCTTCTTGCAACTTCCAAATCCGATCTTTCGTGGAGAACGGAAAAGAAGCGATTAATCAGGTGCGATTAATGGATTATCCACTGAATTACGGTGAATCACCCCTCATGTCAGCGTCGCGTCACAGGAAACCTGACGTCATTCTGGTGTTATTACGTCATGGTGCTATCATGGAGTCAAACTGGATGTGTTACCGTAGTGCCCTGGAAGTGTTAATCCTGGCTCCTAACTTGATTTACCTTAGCTCTCAGGATGTACTCAACATTGAAATGGCTATGCGGTTTTTTATTCGCGCGTGTACCCGTGTTGACCAGAAACACATACACACTCTTATAGAGGAAGGGTACTCACCGCTTCACGAGAGATGGCAGCACTTGATACCGGAAACTAGATACTCACGGCCTTGTTCCTTGAAACAGACGTGCAGAGTCAACATTAGAAATGCTTTGAACCGGAACTCACAATTGCCTTATGGTATAGAAAGCCTGCCTCTTCCTGTAATGGTCAAAGAATACTTAGATTTATTGCGAGATTGACACAGGTTTATATTTAGTTAAGAATTATTAAGTAATAAGTGTATTATCAATTAAGTGCTTAGGGATAAGAAAATTTTTCTTTGATTTTTATGACGCTCTACATTGAATGTTTGTATTAATTGTAAGAAATTTTAATGAATTGCATTGTTCGACTCCATTGCCATGGCATGGCATTGCTATGAAAAGAAAATAATTTTTTTAAGCCAATTAGCAAGACCATAGCATAGTATTTAAATACTTTGTTACAATGAAACTATATTAACTTTCTGACATCAAAAGTATTCTGCATGTGTAGGGAAATAGAAAACATTGAAATCTATGCACCTGTTACATATCACACTGGAACGTCATTCCTGTAATCACACGTTGTATTTAATTCAATAGATCTAATTGAAGCGTTAAGTGCATGTCTGGAATAAACCCCTCACATTGTGCGTTTTTTCTGATTGCAACTGCGATTTGCTTTTGCTTATTATGGGTTACATAGGAGTTGGTGATGCTGTCACAGTCGCGTAGTGTGAACACTTCCATTGAGTCCTGTACAACCCATTTGTTGTGACAAGAAGACATTCGGAAAAAAATCCACAGTTTGAACGTACCCTTAATTTCTCCTACCTCATTCGTAACGTGACTTATTGTGGTGCATATTTTCCATTTTTAGACTATAATATAATATCAATATCAAATCAATGTTTTGTTTATCTTATCTCATTCCTTGTTCTTATTCAGATTATCTACCTGGATTAATTTAAAAGATAACTGTGAAACATAAGATCACAATACTAATATTTAATTAAATATCACTTGGCTTATTGCTTGTGTGGCATTTTGATATGTATGTCTTTATGTTATTAAATGAGACATACAACTACGAAAACATGTTTTAATTTCTAGTATTAAATATTAAAAAGAGACAATAACACATGAAGTTGAAATGTTACAAAGCTTTTCCTTCCTATTATCTGTATGCTATTTAATGTCACATAATTCAAAGTAGCATCCTGCGATAAAATAATTCAAATTAGCAGTACAATATAATTGTATCTTATACCAGCAATGACTCTTTCGTTTCTTTTTACACCAGGTTCCGTTTACAATGAGTTCGGTTAAAATTTTACTACTTGTAAGCTGATGCAATTAACAACGAGTAATTTAATTGATAAAACCCCATCTGCACATTGTAACCGAACTTTTTAACATTAATATAAATCACAAGTGTTCTTTAATCATAAACGAAATTTGCTCATTATAATGGACACTCGTAGTAACCGAAGTCGTCATAAGTGGGACAATTGTATTTATTTCACACTGAATAACCTCAATTTACTGCAAAACGTGTGCATATTCAATCGTAATGAACAGAATAATATCTGTAGATCTATGTTGCCCTTGACGGAGACTTTGTCACCGGAGATAAATTCCCTGATGAGAGTGACTATTTTGCGCAAGAAGATTATTTAAAGAAATATGTTGTGATCTCAATCGCTTTGATGCTCAATGAATTACACAGGTGACACTGACAGGCAACATTTACACTGGTTAGCCGCAAGCGAAATATGTGTCTGTAAAACGTTATCCCTTTCAGTAAAACCTATTGAATGTCACAATGTCATTCCTATCTGGAGGATCCAGTCACAGAGTTAGACGCAAGCACCAGTACATGAAGGTTACTGCATGCTGGATTGTAAACTATAGATATAGATACAGGTATGGATTTAAATCCTTTTACTGTCCAAACTGTAACAGGAATCTTACTTCTTTGAGATGACCGTTCACTATAGGTACATTAATTACTTGCACACACATATGTCCTTGACTGGAATATGGTTTTATGAAAAAATAATACAAAATTAATACATAATGTAAAACAAAAGTACCGAGAGTAAACTGGTATAATTCATACCTGCACAACAGGTGAGATTTATGCTTCAACATTCTATTGGTCTGTTTGCCAGATAGATAAGACTTTTGGCAGCACTAGCATTTGTGAATTGTGTTATGATTCACAGAATTCTTTGAAATTCATTTGTTGAAAACTCTAATTTTCACTTATTACCAGTAGGAATGTGTAATGTGTCCACAAACATTTTAATCAGCACAACAGACCAAAATGAATTTCAATTACTTGCCCTACAAGTTCTTTCAATGATATTTGCATATACGCATACTCAGCAATGTTCAGTATTTGAACCTTTAAGGAAATAAAAAATATTGGCATAAAATTTATTGCGAATGTTGGAGAGTTTTATTATTGTTTTCATTGATTAACGGGCAGATAAAATTACTCAATGTTCTCATCTGTTCAGATCACATGTAACATTTACTCATCTTGGCCTATGTCGTTAAGAAAGAATTTCACGTCATAAATTACCCGATAGTTTACCACATATTTTACTCAATTTTTCAACTTCAAAACAAAACGAATTTTAGTTATTCCATTCAATTTTAGTATAAAACTACTTATTAGTCCAAAGAAATAATTTAGACGACAACCAAGTGTCATGAAAATTATTCTTCTGTGTGCTCCCATATTTGTTTTCAGCACTTACACACATTATTTGGCTGATTAGTCAATCAAAACAACTTGTCCTTGTCGTGATGTCCTATTGATCTTGAGGGAGTAAGAAGAGGTTATGAATTACGTCTTTGGTTTCATGACACAACCTCGAAGAAGGTGTAATGGCAGCTGAGCCAGAAGAACGAACCACCTTGATTTTATTGATGTAATTATCAGCTATTTATAAAAGGAAAGCTGCAAATTTTACTGCAAAAGAATGATACATTAAGTAAAACTTGCGAGTTTTTGAGTCCCTTATTGACTATTTGCGTCTACGATAAACCCCAAACGTATAAGTCATGATTGAACTTTTGTCTCACACAAATGTTGGCATTTTGAGAACTGTGTAATCGATCGTGGAAATTTTCGGAAACCGATATTTGTTCAGTTAATATTTCTGAGCTAACAGCTTGGATCTATCTCAAGTAGATTTATTGCTTTTTTATTGCTAAGGCTGCAAATTATTTTTGTAAATTATGAAAAATCCTTTCGTAAATAAATGTTTTATAATTTAACAAATTGTACATTAAATGTTGGCCCAGACCGAAAGACAAGTAAGGTAGTTTCAGGTATTCATTAAAAGATCGATCAGTATGACCATCAGTAGCGTGCATAATCATTTATAGTTCAACACAATGTATCCTGTGTCTCTGAGGACGCCTTTGAAATGCGATATGAACTTATTGATTTGTCTTGAAGGCAGCGATTAGGACGCAGTAAGACGGTTAAGAAATATGAACTAGATAATATCACATTAAGTACGTGTACTTATTCTCCTCTCTGTACCTAAGTACTATTGTCAGTGCTACTCAGGTTGCCATTGAAGGACAACGTCCAACTGCTACATCCAAAAGCCGCACTTGAAGTACAAGGAACTTTTGAACAAATGCGCTCCTCGAGTCTAATTGAAACTAAATATGTGATAATAGACTTCTAGGTACATTTCCGCTTTCGTATCAGTTCAGGAAACGTGACATTCAGAGAAAAAAGAAAAGATAGTATCGTCTTTGATGTCATTGTCATTGATATTCATAATACTTCGTTGCCTACTATGAAACCGAAGTTGTGCCGAGGCGTTATGGTCTTTAAAAATCAAGGTCTTTATTCAGGCCAAAATGTTAATTTAGGCCAGGGTAAGAGGTAAGATAAAGTTTTCAATTTTAATTCTTCAAACTCCAAGGCGCAAATCTTACAAATTGTAGAAAATTCAGGGCATGCTTGAAGCAGTAGTTTCGTGTAATGCAAAACATTATTCGTATAAACATTTAAATTATGTATTTTTTTATGTACAAAAACTATACATAATACTACAATGATACAAACAACACATCTGTAACTGACACATTAACGATCTCATATGAGCAAAATAGGCAAAATGAAGTATTATCAGGAAATTAATTAATTTCAAAGAGAATTAAATTATAATTAGATCTACAACAAGCGTTGAGACAATTTAGACAGAATGGAAGCGAATACCATGGAGGTTATTGCTTCAAACAAGAATGTTAACGCAGGTATTATCGACATCTCTTCGCTTTCGCTTTAACCAGTGTGAGCGAACCCTATCAGCTAAAGTTACAAAAAAGCTGCATGCATAGTAGTGATTCTAGTTTTGGTTCGTTTCAGTGGCATCGCCTTCAGCTCCAGTTTCGTCTGTTCATACGAAAGCAACAAACAAACTTTTGGTGTTTTTTCACAAATAGCAGTCACAGCGGTACTCACTTTTTGTAAGGTATATAATGTTTGTATTAGTTACTTTGGAAAAGAATTCTTACATAACTTTCGTTACCTCATCACAACAAGATACTTCTCACATTCTGTCCCCTCCCCCCTCAAAAAATATCTGTCTTCGATAAAAATTTCAGAACATTAAACTTTTACTAGAAAAGGAGATGTTTGTTTTCACAACAAACCAAACTAGTAGTCAGACTGAATTTCGACAAAGGGTTTCTAGCCTTTAGAATTTTAAGCAAATCGGTGCTGGTTGGGTGTAATTAAATGGGTCAAGGACCAATATGAAATATTCTAATGTTCGAAAAATTAAATGGACATGATAGATACAATAAATTCACAGGTTGGTTTGGTGTAAAATGGCACGTTATTAAGGCATCATCACACCAGCAAATATCTCTGAAACTTTCTGAAAATATTCGGATATTACAGAAATGCTGTGTGGCTACATCAAGGGAACATTTGTATGATAACACTGCAGTGCAGTAAAATATTTCCTACAACCGTTTAACTATCTTCATCACAATACAGGTTTATCAAAATTGTAGTTGAAGTCAAACTTATAAGTCCATCTCCAGTGCTGGAATTCATTGGAGAAATCACACGCCATTAGCTGTGGCATTTGTTCTTTGTAATGTACAGTGTTTATATTCGTCACTTGTGTTACACACAACTCTTCTTTTTTACCATCATCTTTGTGCAGAGTAACGCGAGTCCACCCAGCTATTTCTCTGTAGTGGATGACGTCCCACTTTTCTGGAATGTCGTGGTCCGGACAGTCTTCCAGTTTCAGCAACCATGTCGCGGGGTCAACCCTTGAGCATTGATTTTTGAATTTTAGTCTCTGCCTATTGTCAATGTAAAAGATATTTTCCGGGAGAACCCTGTGGAAGAAGCAGAAGTACGTCATCGCCATATAGTTGTCATCTGAAATGTACCAACAAGCCTCCGTTTTTTCACTGAAGACTTCACCGTAGTAGACGGCATCATCAAAGGGCCTGGGGATCTCTGGGACGATGCTTTTCATGTACCACTCAAAGGACTTGCACTTCATGTCCTTCTTCAACTTTTTCCTTTGTTCCAAAGTTTCCCAATCTTTCTCGGTGAAATATGTCCTCTTGACTTCCCAGTTGTAAGTCGCAGCAAAGAAGTACCTCTTGTAGTCGTCCATCCAAAGTTCAGCGATTCTCATCAGGTTCTTTTGAACAATTTTCTCCCTGTCTCCATCAAATTTGTAGGCGAAGGGTTTGAATGTGTGGGCAACTCTTGAGCATGTGTGTGTTAAGACCTGTAAAGAAAAATCAAAAGTTAAAAGTGCCGAGCCGGAGTGGCCGTGTGGTATACAGCGCCATGCTAGCCGCGCAGCTGGTTGTGGGTTTGAGTCCTGGCTGGAACCTCCACCAATGCTTGTGGACGCATCTGCAAGTACATGGATTAAAAAGGCTCGGCTGCCATGCTGACCTCTATACAGTCAGCAGGCGTGGCACCAGAGGTGAATCTAAGGATCATGCAGGCAAGAAAGCATGCAAAAGGGGTACCAGTAGCCCCATGAAAAGCAATTACTGCAAAAAGTTGGATGTAGTGTGACGCTGAATTCACCCACAATGAAAGCGAACGAAAATTTATACTTTCATTCTTCTTTACCACTTTTGATTTCAAAAGAGTAGCCTATTTAATTTGTGATAACAATTTTAACTGCCAGAAGGTCTGAAGGAATAACTTTAATGGAGTCATAAATCACATACAATCAATGGTGAAATCATATTCGTTGATCTTCATTTCTTAACCTACCTGTCCATGGCACATCCAGTTTCTGAAAGCCAGTTCGATGTTCTCGCCTCCCCAGATGTTCATGGCATCATCGAAGCCTCCGATCTCGAAGAAGTGTTTCTTGAGCACAGCGAATGCGCAGCCGACGAGAGTCGGGGACCGAAACGGACTGTTGTCTGAATAGTTGATTCGCTTCTTCTCATGCTCAGGCATCTGCATCCATGTGTATCTAAAAGAACGAAAAGTACAGCTTGAGTGTTTATCTTTCAGAACTTCTCAGGTCTATGCGAAAGATTGGACAGTCAAACTTCATTGGGCAGTTAAACTGGAAAAAGTTACATTCTTCTCCCTTTCAAGTTGAGCATGATTTTGACCATTGAACGATTAGAATGGGATTATTACCCCCCGCATCCGAAGGATGGGAAAGGTAGAATCTACTGTTTTAACAAGTGTGCATCTGTCCACAAGGCGAGGGGGTACCCTAGATCACTGGTCCCAGGTCCTTTCCTGGTGAGGGAGGGGAAGGAGGTACCCCAGTCAGGTCTTAGGACAGGGGTACCCCTACCCCTCCTCAGCCAGGACCAGACAGGTACCCACCCTCCTACTCCTCCCCCCCCCCCCAGCAGGACACGCCAGAGACAGGATACAGCGCGGGAGGTATGCATCTTGCGTCTTCACACAGGATGACTTTCTTGTTTAATTTTCATTTTGTTTACACATTTAGAACACTGATGTCATACAGTTAACTTCAAAGTGATCAATTACATGGCTGGGTATTTAGCCAATTGATACAAAGCAGAGCTACTGGGCAGAGACTGATACTTTTTGTTTTTGAGCCAAATATTTCTCAAACTACATGCTACCAAAAACAAACAGAAGTAGATTTACACCAAAACAAACTCTTTATGAATTTATTTTCATATTTTGCTCTGAAGTAGACTACCTGAGATCCCAGCTGAATCCGCCTCTGGGGACGACTCCACTGGATCCGATGTACTCCAGGGACATCGCTTCTATCTGATCCACTTCAGGCTGAACAATAGTTCGAGGGTTCTTCCGGATTTCTTCTAATAACGGCTCAGCCCAACCTGGAGACATAATGTTTCAATTTACAAATTTTCCTTTCGACCACCTGTACCTGCTTTAATGTCGATTTTAATTTGCTTACAATTAAATTATTTTGATATGGGCAGATCCAAATATTAACCATGTCCTTGCAACTTCCAGGCCTCTACCCATGATCTTTAAAACTACATAGGATACGCAATTCATGACTTAACATAAACAAGTCAGATTCTATTTTATTTCTATTTCCTTGATTTTTTCGGGGATATGATACCTGTGTTGGCCTCAGTATGTGCGTCCTGGAACATGATGACTGGCCCTTTAGCCATCCTCGCTCCAATCAGCCGGGCTCGGATCAACCCCTCCCTTTCTTTGGTGCGGATTAACTTCACCTAAAGAAGGAACGAAAAATTAATTATATCATTTTCTGATGAATATATATTACTTTTTAAGAGTTCAGCTTCTGTTGTAACGGGAAAAAATTGTTTCACTGCCTTCTGTTTCACCCTTCAGGCATATCGAATGAGTACTTTTTTCGATTGCTACGACACAGCAATTTTTTTTTTGCTTTGATGTATTCGGCGCAGCCTTTCATTATGTGAAGCCATTTAGAATTGCAGAAATGACAAACAATACGGCCAATTTGCAACATAACAGCACATTACCTTTGAAGGTAGGTATCTGACGTAAGTTTCCAGCGGTTCCTGCAAATCATCATTTGGACTATTGTCATTCACCATTATAATCTCCGAAAGTAGTTCAGGTGGAGTTCGCTTCAATATACTGTGAACTGTCCTCAACAACATTGAAAGCGCCTGTCAATAACGACAATGACAATATCAATGACAGATTTACTGATTTATGCAACAGAAACAGTCACCTTCATAAACGGCGATTCAAGTAGAATAATTTAGTCAAAATTGCAGAAAGGAGTGGACAGAATTTATTTTCGAAGTAAGTTTACTAACCTCATTGTAAAAAGGAATAATAACGGAGATGTGAGGCAGCTTGGAGTAGTCATACTTGATGTTGCTGTAAGAGTGCAAAAACATTTCTTGACCATGACTCAATTGCAACATTACAGTGGTAAACAGAAACTTGGTTTATTTCAATTTTCTTGAACAACAACGAATAAATGAATTCTTCCTCTTTACGAATGATAATTATGAAATACTACTTGTCCTATCTTTTTGGAGAAAGGAGGTTGTGTGTGATTGCTGTACCTGCAAGATTCTGGCCTGGTATCAGGAATCTCTCTGTCCAGAGGAATACTCTCCGCCAGAGTTACGTTAATGTTGTACGTTTCGTCTGGAGGTCGCACTGGTTTAACAAATAGAGTGGATTGGAGTTCATGAAGTTTTCTTGTCCTGTATTGGTCCACTATCTCCAGTCTCCTCCCCTGAATTGCCCTCATCTCACCGTCCCTAAAAATAATGTCTTGCTTTAAACGTAACATCATAATATAGTTTGCTTTAAAGTTTTCAAAAATATTTTTATGTGCAAAACATATTAAAATAACTACATGTAGTGAGGGCCAATGTCAGAATGAAGTTCACATTGTTACAACAATTTATTAAATTAAAGTTCCTGTTAACGATAGCTGATGCGCCAAATTGTGTGGGTTTTAGAAATTAGCAATTTCCAAGGAATTCTTAATTTTTTTGAGTAACGGATTTATTTTTGCGCAAAGAATTTCCTCCAGAAAGTTGTTTAAATAAAGACGTCATCAATTCAAAATGGCATAGACTCGTTTACGTTCTAATTTTCTAACAAAAACATCAAGTGAATTCCAGAGATTGCCACCTCATCTCCGCACAATATGCACCTCCTGGTGTAACTAACAGACCATGGGATTTTATGGGATTTTGTTTGTTTTTTGCATCACATGTAACTTAAATGTTTCAATGGTAGGCGTTTAAATCAACTGTTTCTGAATTACCTCTTTTTTGGCAGAAGATCCTTCGAAGGATCGTTAAATTTTACGTGAAAAATGGTTCTTTGTAGACGTATCAATTAATTCAGTTGTAGCTGTCACTTGTTGGATGATAATACTTAATTCATTTCATTCAATTTTAAACCTTCATGCAATGCATCCACCTCTCCATCATCCGAGTTTGCACCACATGGTCTGGACCAGGGCAAGTAAATTCAAAGTAAGTTGGTCCCAAAGAAAAGCATGCCTTTGGATGACATTCACCGTGAAAGACTAGACTATGCAATTCTAGAAGTTCACGTGGGGACAGTCAAATGTAAATTTACTAAGCCGATGTCAAAGAGCAACATTTGGATCACTTTTTCTCTCAATTTCTACTCAAATTCTACGTTCGTGTTTCTTTTATGGAAAATGACATAAAGTTATATTCTTGGTATTTGTCTGCAAACAGTTTAATGGTCACGGGATTACAGATGCCAGTTTAAACCGTTTATTGACATACGTTTGGTCACAGATTAAACATTATTTTACTACTTGTCTGAGACCCTGGACCGCTGGTTAATATTAAATATAATTTTTTGAAAAGCCACGAAATGAGACTGGCAATCGAGTTTTTCCTAATTAAATTCTATAGAATCTACAGACTTTGAAAAATATTTTTACAAAAAATTGGTATTCAAACCAACTATCTCTTGTGTAAGAGACAGAAGTGCTAGCGCAGCACCACAAAGACATAGGTAACAGAGAAGATATTCAAATTGACCCCAATTCATGCTTCAGTGATTTAGCTAATTCTATAGAATCTACAGAATGCATCTACAATTAGGAAAAACTAAAATGTTTCAAAATGTTAAACTCCTTGTTTTGCCCAAATGTTAATGACGTTAAGAAGCAACGTTAATGATCATACGCCTTTGTCGCCCAGAAGACAACTACTTTGTTTGCGATCTGTTTCATTTTCTCTTTTAAAATTTACTTATTTGGTAGTTGTTTTTTTTGTTAGTAAAGTTTTGCCTTTGTGAACTGAATCATCACGGTACGCATGACCTTTCATTTGACATCACTGAAGACTGCAGTCGTCTCTGACACAACGATTTCATGAACACGGTACATAAATCTTACCCGTGGGTGTGACTGAGCATCATGACGAGAGCCATGGTAGAGAAGACACATATGACTAGTATTGTGGTGGTGTAACGTCTTATCAACCGTGACATCATTATCCTCATCTGGAAGAAACTCAATCAACCGTGAAGCTCTGCCATAACTATAAAATACGAGTCATTAAACCGTATCGTCCCTGTTCTTCATTTTAATGCTTTGAGAAACTTTTTATCCTATGGTAATGTATATATATTCACCAAATATTTGTAATATTTCCCATTTACATTGGTTTTTGCATTTAACTCCAGCTCTCTTTTTCTTGGTCAATTATTAGTAGCCTGTGGCGGATCCTAAGCGGGGCAGTAGGGACTGTCCCGGAATCCGATTTTCTTCGTTTTAATGCAGTTTTCGAGGAGAATTGGCGAAGATACTAGGTTGGCACCCCCACCTTTGGAGATGGCGCCGCCATCTGGCGAAACCTGGATCCGCCACTGGTAGCAGAGTTTTCTCAGGCCAGAGGTTTCACCATAGTTGAACATTCGAATTTCCAATCTTTCACGAAACAAAAAAAATCGTTAAAGTAGTCCCTAAATGTCTTCCCACTTTGATCAACCTCCAGACAGTAAACGTCTAATGATTGACTGTAATGTTCCCCAAAGTATGAGTTTTATTGTTCAAAATCATTCAGTAGGTTGTTCCTCGTCAATGTCCAAGTCTTCAATACTTATTTTATTTGTTCTTTTAGGTACGTCATTTAAGTACTTTCCATTTTTCCGTAATAATAAAGATTGTTTTCTTGTTTTATTATTCAAAATCAATCTGCAGCCCAATTCTGATCAAAGCCGAAGTCTACTTCAATTATTTTATTTTGAATCACCCGTCAAGCACTTGCTTGGTTTTACTAATGCTTAACTCTTTTCAATATATTTATTCTCGGCGTACACACCCCCTTTACTCAAAACCTAACAGTTTTATTCTTCTTAGAATCTGAATCTTAATCTTGAATTAATACTTTACATGAACAAGAAAACGTGTGCTTACTTGCGAAAAGTATTTGAAAAGTGCTTTATCCTGTTTCTTTGAATATATCCTTATTTTATGCCACTTTTTCCGTGTGTCAATATGCCAGTTCTGTAAAAGCAAACGACCAATTCTTTAATTGCTCTGTCTCGTATTGTCACTATTACTCGTTGTTCCACAAAAAATCAATACTGTTTTCTAGGTCAGTTCCATCCCGCGAATATCCAATCAATGTTCCTTCCACAGATTTTGACAGCTAGCATGAAAAACACCCACTGCAATTTGTAACTTCCACGTTGGCTCTTTTGTCAATCAAAACACATGTATGAAGAACGCCATTACGGAGCCTAAAAATAGGCAGGTTCAGTCTCGACTTCGCTTGAAAATTGAGGTTGAATTCGGTGAAGCATGAAGTGTGGGCCCCTCGGAAGCGAGCGCTGGTCTCTGGTAGTCACGATTCAGCCAGGTATGTCCGCAAATATGCCACGCATAGAACATTTGCACAACAACATTACTGACATCTGCAGCTTTGCTCAAATTAGAGCTAACTGGCACAAGGCTTGAAGCATATTCTGCAGAAACACACAATTCATGCTTATTGGGGATTTTAACATCGGGATTACCCTGCAATGTCGTGAATTAAAACAAAAGTACGTAGATCTAAATTTCAAATCCAACATGACACACTACAATGTTTAAAATGTAACTATTATACATACACACATGTATTAATTCGCAAGCTAAATAATATTTAAAAACATTATCTACACGTGCTGCCAAATCATTCAATGTTTTTATAATTAATTTTGAAAAAAATTGCATCAATTTCCACTTTCACCATTGTCCAGTTTCAAGTGTGAACACGAACATTTCACGCGCTATCTACACCATGAGAGGCAGCATCCAATTACGCACACAATGTTCAATGATAATTGTCCGAATGGTATTGTTTAAAACATTATGTATGACCCAAGAGAGATTCTGTCTTCACAGATCAATACACATAGGAATAGCCACGGGGTTAATTACAGCCAGTCTAATTCATTATAATGCCAAATATCATGTGAAATTCAATTATTGACTTGTATTTCCCCTGTCGGGATTGTTTTCATGATGAAGTGTTTAAAATCCTAATTCTATTTGAAAGTGTAGACGGATTGGGAACTTGAAGGAATATTGTACGTATTTTAACTTGGACACACGTTTGAAATTAAAAAGTAGTTTATAAATGAATCAAACCGAAGAAATGTCGATTTATTTATGTGAAATTAAAAATAGATTGATCTAGTTCTTTGAATCTGCCTATTTTTATGCTTAAAATAAGAGATTGTGTGGAAATTTGATTGTGGACCCTTACAAGTCGAAGTTCTAAAATTCGGCTTTAAAGTCAGTCGAGTGGAACCGCCATAGGCATGTAGACTATGATGTGTCTGCCTGTGTGAACTTTCGAGAAACAAAAACAAAATCACCGCAACTTCCGTCTACAACAATTTAAAAAATTACAATGTGATGATAAAACATTAGTGACAGTATAGTGCGGAATAAATGTAGGTTGCTTCAGGTGAAGACAACAACAGGAACAAAGGAGAATCGTGCATTTGTTGTGATTATGTGAACGTCGAAGAGGTACCACAGAGGCAGCCGAGTGTGGCAGTGAGATCAATTCGATTGAAGTTGCTGTTCTTCTTTAGGTTGGTTAGCTGGTAGTCACAGACTGACAATAACATTACTTTGCACTAACCATGTTCGTAAGAAGTATCTGAAGTGTACTGAAACATGTTCAGCCATTAACAAGTATATGTAAAAACCCCTCAGGAAGGAGTCACACACATAACACAGGTAAGGAAATGAAATTTATAGACAAAACATGTATGTACATAAATTATTATTTCGAAACTAGCTCTAAAAATTTTATTTAGTTCTTTGTTTGCTATTTGAAATGGCACAGGAAGGGAGCTTAATCTTATTATATAAATTGATTCACTGAATAATAGGAATGGTGTGATATTTCCAGAAATAAAACGTGTAACAGTGGCGGATCCAGGATTTCCCAGACCGGGGGCGCCAACCCCCAAGGTGGGGGCGCCAACCTATCATTTTCCTAAAATTTCTCAAAAACTGCATGAAAATGAAAAAAATTGGACCCAGAGGGAGGGGGCGCTCGTCCCTGGCGCCCCCTTAGGTCTGCCAATGTGTAAAATGTAATAAAGGTGTGTTAAATTGATTGAAAAAAAGTAAGCAGTGATGCATTGTTTACACTGCAGTTCGTGTGCCAGGATTTTAGTTGACATACGTGAAAGACTATTTATTTTTTCCCAATTTAAAGTAAACATGTTCACAGAAGTACAGAATCGACAATTTGTGCATTCAGTAAATGACCTGAAACGAGATCAATATTTCTCTGCAGTTCAAATTGCACATCTTGAATTTTTTTCAATTCATGTTATGAAATGTTAAGCTGATGTTAAATGGTCAAAATTCAGTTTCTATTTGCGAGCCTTTTTACACTTGGAGGGTAGCAATTATCTGAATATTTTTATGTCTGGGTGTCACGTGTGGCAAGTTTAAATGATTGCATCTCATAGATAAGTTCCAATAAGACATTTCTTTCTGGAAATTTATTTTAGATCTTCGCAATTGCACCTGATAAATCCATCATGAGCATTTTGATCATTACAAACCAAAACTCTGATTTACAAAGGAGTAAATTGATGTCTTTTTTTAAAACCCCCTTTTTAGAAGTTTGACACACCTGAATAAGAGACATGAGGATTATAAACATGTGAATGATGAATAGTGTGCCACATATTCACTGTACATACTATCTAGGGTATCTACCCGCTGTCTGGCTGTTGAAATCCCCTGTGATCATAACCAAGTATAGGATACCTGTATGCTACAATAATGGATGGCAAATCAATACAGGTATAACATTGCACACGATGAAAATAGATTATCTGCTCAACATCCAAGGTGTGTTAATTACCTTACTAATGGATGGTTTAGTATGTATTTCCACAAATAGTGTTTAGTGATATGAATTTGATACTATACAGATGCTAATGCATCAGTTTTGGTTGTAGGCTATGAAATATTGATAGTTCATTGCTTCCAATTTGGAATGTGCGTATAAAGCACAAAACGTTGTTCGCCGCATATAAACAGTCTCAAAATATTGGTGAACACAAGTTTTCTTCGAAAGGAAAGGTCTTTTGTAATGAAAGCTATTCGAGTTTTCCCAAAATGTTTTCACAATATTCAGTGATAAAAATAATGCACTTAGAAAAAAAGGATTGCTCTATTCAAGCCTTCTATTTCTTGTGTAAGAAACCAGCACTCTATCTCAGTACCAGGAAGACAAATGTAACAGTGAAGATCTTTAAATTATCCCCTTTCATGCTCCGCTGATTTTTCAGATTCCCTGGATTTGCTGAGTTCGGTGAATTTCTGTTCCGTTTGGGGAAAACTCCATTGCACTAGAAAAAATCACAGACTTTTGAGAAATGAATACTGACGAATAGTCAGATCTACCTTCTCAGAAACTGAGTTCAGAAGAAGTCTACCTTTAAAAAGCAAATTATAATTTGTAACTTTGACGACAAAACCAAAGAATAAAAACAATGTATTTATGTCTTTACACGTTTGTATTTGCAGTGATTCAAACCTAGAGATATTGCAGAAATGGCCCTACGTATCGGTGGAACGGTTGTGCAGCTGAAATTTCCGTCGAGTAGAACAGCGCAACTGAAACTCCTCACCCTTATCGCCATCACATCGTTCCTTTTCTCGACGTTCTTCTTCTTCGCTAGTCTCAAAAGTAAGCAACAGTTGCAAAACGTTCGCGTCCTAGGAATTGGCATAAAAAATACATCAGAGAAATGCATCACCAATTCCTTTTCATGCGAAGAGATATTGTTGCGGAAAAAACCACTAGATCATCGTAAATTTAAACTTATAGGTTTGAACGCACCGTGAAGTGATGAATTCGATTTTGTCATAGTTGACGCTTCAGATTAGCATCACACATATTCACCGTGCTACTATCAAGTTAAAGAAACTATGGCATATGATCATTACCGACCACGTACGTAGTATGAGGGAAGGTAATGTTTTCACAGCTCTCTGTAGTTCTGTTCAGGGGCTGGAGATAGGGTACCT
Organism: Haplosyllis leylae; assembly: GCA_038406175.1. Taxonomy (NCBI): domain Eukaryota; kingdom Metazoa; phylum Annelida; class Polychaeta; order Phyllodocida; family Syllidae; genus Haplosyllis; species Haplosyllis leylae. The sequence continues at coordinate 18,462 of JBCAUG010185230.1, read as the reverse complement.
CGTGTTCAGTTCCTGTCTGGGGGAGGGGGATGGGGTACCTCCTGTCCAGGGGAGGGACGGGGAGGGGGTATGGTACCTCCTATCCAGGTCCTGTCTAGAGGAGGTGGAGGGGGTAGGGTACATCCTATCTAGGTGACCTAACCAAGTGACCCCACAACCGCCCAAACCCCAGCTAGGCTGGTCTAGCGTAACAAGGACGGAGGGCCGTGGTTGGTATTGTCTTGTAATGTTAATGTGAGACTGTCTTGTTTTTTTTTCATTTTTTTACATATCAACTCCGTTGCTTTTGACAGATGAAAAGTTGGAAGAGTTAACGCTGAATGACGAAGAGGCTGACAAGTATATCTCTGAGGAATGGGCAAAGCGACAGAGGAGGCTTGCGTACAAAACAGCGCCTCCCGATAACACGTTAGTTAAATAAAATACATTTTGACACCATGTTTTTCGTTTAAAACATCAATATTTTGTTTTGTATGAAGAAGCACTCATAAAACATAAAACCCGAACGTCTAGGGTTCCTCACACTGTAGTGTCTAATGTTTGAAGATCTACAAACATATTTTTGTTTAATGGGTTTGCCTCAATGAAAAACACGAATCTGCCACTTAAGGTCCTAAAATAACTCATCCTGAAACGTTCAATATTTTCTTTGACTGGGTTGACACTGACGTTTATGTTTTAGGAACCATGACGACCAGAAGTTGGTTCTCGCTCCTGTGATAAACAAATTGATACCTCCGGAACCGGCGGATACCAGTCTGGTGCGACCTTCTCTGGAAGATCCAGCCTACAATAAAGTTAAAATGGCCATGGGTGGACTTCATCGAGACGAAGAAATAATTCGGGTATGTAAAGAGACTGCGCAGAAAGAACGCAATGGTAAGACACAGACTTTTTGATACTGTATCAATAAGTATGTCATCGAATTCCTTAAGAAGCAAGGATGTGTGAAATTCTGATTGGAGATCAAATAAAAATTGCAGGAATTGAGGAATTGGGGAAAACAAGAAAAAGAAGGGATTTTACAATCTTTTAGTGTAATGTATACAATCTCTAATTCTTCTTGAAAGGGATTTTCTGAGCACTGTCACTTGTAAATTTCGCATACCATCAACTGCAGATGCAAAAGAAAATTCTCAGAGAACAAGTTCGGCCGCCGGACTCTCATTACAATGTCAACATTACACTGAGTGACGTAATCTCCATGGACAGAACCGTTATTGACACTAGACCTCAGGTAAAAAAAAATAAATAGTTTGTTTCAAAGATGCTATTTTATCATTCTTAACTTAAACCAACTGCAAAATATAGATTCATGAAAATATTCTTCAAGTGTGATCAATGTGTGTGTGTGTGCTAATTCTTGGCCCCAGAGGTAAGGTCATCACATGGAAGCGATCAATTTTTAACCTTAAAGAAGAGGTTGCATTGCATACACCACGTGCAGATTTAACACTGCAAGGAAATACGACGTTGTGATGGTATTTCACATACTGGCTCTTGATGTTGCTAAAAGACGTCTGAAATAAACAATTACTCTTACCAGTGGGAGGTTTGGTTAGCAACTCCTAAAATAAAACTTGGATTTTGCCTTTCCAAAAATTATTGCCACCTCTCATTAAATGAATAAGCTGACTGGTACGTTACTATGTGTACTGTAACTGTATTCCAGGGAAGTAAAAAAGCTCCAGGTTTGTGTCGTGACATGTAGTTCCCATGTAAGCACACTTTCGGACGTCCCTGGAGTTTTGGTTAATAATGTATGCCAATCATGTCCTGCTGACTACGCTATTTTAACCAACTTGCAATCAAGTTGTTTTTTAAAGATTCATGCCAAGTTGTATAAATTATGAGGTCATTCAAGTGTATTATTCTGATTGTTCAAAAATATATCACGTTTATGTGTCTATTTGGGGAATACACACGCATGAGTGAAAGGTATTTGAACCAATAGAGCATATTATCGGCTGGACGATAAATAAATTTATTATTAGTAAATATGTCCAATATCGAAACCACCAAAAACAATTCTAATTTGAGAATACGGGGCACTGTTGGTGGCTCGTAGAGTCACCTTATTGGTTACTTCGAGGGGTTTGTAACATCCTGTACTGTGGGGGGGGGGGAGGCTTGTTAACACCCAAGCCTTTACCAGTTTTATGACAATTAGTTAGGCCTACTTTAACCTGCAGTCATTGGTTGGAATTTGTTTACACAGAATGCTACCATGACGTCATTTTGCACATGCCACCAATTGGGTCAACGAAGCAACGTCATTTTTTTGTTGTTACAGCTCAAAATCAATACCGTTGAAAAACTATTTCTAATCGAACATTTTACCTACCTTATTTCAGGTCTGCAATTCTTTCAAGTACAATTTAGCCGAGTTACCTACTGTCAGTGTGGTGATACCCTTCTACAACGAAGCTCTGTCCATGTTGCTGAGAACCGTTCACAGTATTCTGAACAGATCTCCTGATATCCTTCTCCAAGAGGTAACGTATTGTAGATCTTCCTATTATTTTGTTTAGCAGAGAAAAATAGGATTCCTTCTTTTTTACTTTTCTTTCACTTCTCTCTTCTACAATTCTTGGCATGTAACATCTATTTGAGCAGAGCAGCAAGTAACCATCGGTGGTCTAGGCTTTTCCCCAAAAGTGCGGTGATGCTTGGCTAATTTTTGCACGTTGGGTACTTTGCATTTTCATTTTCCCAGCTATTCCTCCGCAAGTAAAAATAATTGAAGAAAGTTACATTGTGTCTGATACATCTTCAAATCAAACCTTAAGCTCTTGGGGCTACGTGCTATGTATAGGCTGTAGCAAACTGCCTACCCGCAGTTTGGCTCTACCTCTAGATATTACATGTGGTGAGGCTCTGAGACTGTAAATTACAATGAATGTTTTAGTCAACATATTTAATTTTCTCCACAGATATGTTATGTTAAAATCCCAAAAAATAGCTCCTAAAGGTGAAAGACTCATCAATGTCAGACTAGCTCTTAGAAATATAAAGCAAACAGAAGTTTCACGTCTATTTGGTAAAATATACTCTTTTCAACTTAGTAATTGGCTACTGGTTATTTGTGACGTCATTCAGAATTATATCTTCGCCATAATAAGGAATTTTATATTTGCAGCACTTGTTTCAGGGATTTTGAAGATAAAATAAATGAGGCATTTTCTTGTGTAACTCTTTCAGATTTTACTGGTGGACGATGCTAGTACTCGCGACTATTTATTCGATCCATTTCAAAGATACATCCAGATGTTGCCAAAGGTCCGAATTCTGAGGAATGTCAAGAGAAACGGATTGATCCGATCCAGATTAACAGGTTTTGATGAAGCCACTGGCGATGTTGTCGTATTTCTCGTGAGTTATTAAACAAGTCTGAAATGTATTCCTTAAAATCTCAGGGGGGGAGTTATTAATAGAGGAAAAAATTCTCCTTCGAAAGTGATGTCCGTATTATATTTGCCCCGACTTGTGAGATACTTGAAGCATAATTCCCCGGATACATTTTATTGGTTTTAGCTCCAAATCAATTCACACGTTTTGAAAAAAACTGACAAAATTTATATTATAAATTATTCACACTTTTTGAGCAAATATCAGGTGGTATGATGTCTGAGGAAGGGTACAGATTGATATTTGCCCCTCAGTACCACCTGATATTTGCTCAAAAAGTGTAAATGATGTTTTTATCATTCACAACAATGTGTGAATATTGCAAAGGATGTTGATTAATTAATTTATTAAGTAATTAGTTAATTAATTAATTAATATTATTCAGCAAATATCACTGTAGCAAATATCACTTCAGCAAATATTAGTAGCAGATATCACTTCAGCAAATATCAGTAGCAAATATGGGGTTTTGGCAAATATCAGCTGATATTTGCTGGTTCTCAGCCAATCAGAATAGAGGATTGCGCACAGGTGAATGATAATTCATGTCACCTATGAAAGTAAAATGGTATTAATTTGTATCATTACCTATGGATTCAACATTCAACAAAGATCTCTTGAAATAGGTTCTGGAAATTTCCTTTCGTTTGGCAGGATGCACACACAGAAGCTAATATAGGCTGGTTAGAACCGGTGTTATTTGAGTTGAAGAAGCATCCGGACAGTATTGTACAGCCGTTTGTGGATGGTATAGATCCTTCGAGCATAGAATACACAGCGCCAGGGGAAATTTACACAGGGTCATTCAGTTGGGATCTCAGGTACGCTTACCCACACAAATCTTTTGTGACAGCAATCATAACAAGCAAGGAAAAAACAAAAAATTTAAAATAAATTAACTTTGTACCTAATTTGGCTGGTTTTAAAGTATTGTTGCCTATTTAATTGTTACCATTGTATTTGCTCCAGGTACACTTGGATCAAGGTGCCAAACCATGTAATGGACTTGGTGAAAGAGCATGGAACTCCATATCCATCTCCTACCCTAGTAGGGTGTGCCATCGCAGTGGATAGAAAATTCTTTAACCGTATAGGAAGGTAGGAAAAACTAATAGTGTATTGATAAAATATTACCGATTATCTTGATTATTTATGAATGTGAATTTGAAGAAGGGTAAAGGAATCAAATATATTATAATGTAATAATTGTGTTGTAGGTTTGATGAGAATCTGGAAGTCTGGGGAGGAGAGAATCTTGAGCTTGCATTCCGCGCTTGGCAGTGTGGCAGTCGCGTTCACACAATACCCTGCTCCAGGGTGGGTCATGTCTTCAAAAACTTCCCTTACAAATTTGATGGCGACAAAGACAAAATTGTCACCAAAAACCTAATGAGAGTGGCAGATACCTGGATGGATGGTATGAGAAAATACTTTTACGCATCAACCAGGATATATGATTTCAAAGTGATTGACTACACGCCAGAAGAAAAAGCACAAGTTTTGACAAGGAAAAAAGAATTACGAGAAAGATTCAAATGTCACAATTTTGAATGGTACCTGTACAATATTATCCCGTGGGTGGAGCCGCCTCCAATGGATGCCGTATATTATGGAGAGATTATGAATTCCAAGACAAGGTCTTGTTTCGAGGTTTACGAAGATTATTACATAGGGATGACTTACATATGCTATGAGCATAAAATAATCCCTAAAAACTACTTTTACATAGATAAAAACTTCGGTTTACTTCACTATAGAGACAAATGCGTAACATTCAATGCACCAAATCCTTTACTGTTTTTAGCCAATTGTCCGACTAATCTAGAGGATGCTAAACACTTTGGGATATTTGAACTTGAACCTATGGGTATCACCTGGGGGATTCTCAAGGCCCGAAAAATCATGGATGACGGACTAATGCATTGGTGGTGCGTTTCCCAGGTAACCAATGTGATGAGCCCCCATGAACGCGCACAAATGCCTCAAGTGGGTACCTGTGAAAATCAAGACGACTATTTCGTATGGATTTTCTCCCACAAAATGGATTATTCCAAACTGCCGGATGACATTATTCTAGATAAAGTAGCATATGATAAACAACATCACATTAGCGACAATAATAACATCAACAACAATAAGGAATTCTAAGTCAATTGCATTTGTGTGCAATTCAAAATATGGTTGAACTATAGCAAAAATGTCCCGGATCTTGTGCATTAAAACCATGGGGGACCTAGAACAAGGATGTCATAGTTCGCACAACACAGGGCTGTGTTTTGACAGATTCCAGTAAAAGTTGTCGGAGGAAGATGAATAGGACAAACTACGGCCGATGGACATTTTGTGCGGACATCGGCAGAATGAGGATTAGGTTTGAACAACTGATGAAGCTTTTGCATGTTACATCTATCAAAGTCATGAGAATCTACCACTTTTATGCACGCCTGGGTAACTGTTTCGATTCTTTTAGACAGTTACGCTTAGGAGTACAGAGCATAATTTCGAAGTGATTTGTTTTGTATGAAAGCAGAAATATTTACATGGCTACGCTTATACCTCTTAGCCCAGTCCACTAACATCTCACTCAATTCTGAAATAGCCTCACAGATAAATTACTGACCAAAATCAGTAGCGGATTCAGGATTTCCCATAAGGGGACGCCAGCCTCCTATTTAACCAATTTTTTTCCGAAAACTGCACGAAAATGAAGAAATTTTGGCCCAGAGGGGCGGGGGAACATGTCCCTTGTGCCCCTAGATTCGCCACTGAAAATGATTGTACTTGTTATGTTATATTCGAGCGGTCTGAGAATTGCTTATGTAGCTTTAACAGCTTAAATATTTTCAGTAAAACAATAAATGTGCCTTTACAAACATTGTTCTTTTTTAAAACATTACTTTTCCCTCCGAAATATGAAATAGCCCTGTATGGTATGGAATGCTCTCCATTTTGACTGTCGATGCTGAAAGTTCGTTTTTTATGAAGAATGTCGCTCTTGTGAAAGAGAACCCGACATCAGTGAAGTGAAGAATTCAGCGAATCTCGGCCAAATAAGGAACTTCTTAGTAGTTCTCTGGGACCTACCATTCGAAGATTTAATATAAGTCGTTTGACGAAAACAATGTCCTGAGACATCTGTGAAATTTTAAGGAACATTCACCAGCCAATTAATGAGTAATCTCACCCCAACGATGAACCAAACTTCCATTGAAATCAATGGTAATCTACATTTTTCTCAAATTTGGGATGGTGAAAGTTTTTGAAGCTTCACAAGCTGTCTTAAATGTGAAAAGGAATATTTCTCAGGTGAAAATATTTGATTAAATTACTCTCCATCTGTTTATAATTTGCAGTTTTATCAAATTAAAAGTATTAGTAAGTCTCCCTAAAAGTTTCCATGGTCCCCTTGGCTTTGACAATGCATTGCAATTGGCCAACTGACAATTTATCAACATTGATCACAGTTCAATTGGGTTAAACAGACTGACAATACAGCTAATTTACAATGAGGTTTCACTGTTTACATTTTCTGAGGGAACACATGGTTTTGACATCACGGTCCTAAAGAACTACCCTAATGACCACAACAATTTTCTAAAATATCACGAAGGTGATCAGTTATGTTTTTCTCCAAAGTTTACCGCTAATACTGCTTATTGCAATGAAGACTTTCAAAACCAATGATTTTGAGTCGTATTTGATTGTTTTTTAGAATAAGACATGCGTGTCTTCCTACCTGAGCTAAAAATTACAAGGTGTCTACTATAAGTGCCTGGAAGAGGAACATATAGAAACGTTTGTGGTGCACATTCTCCTGTGAATAGTGAATTAAGATTATATTTTTGAATCAATCAGCCCCAGGTTCTTATTTTATAGGACTTTTCAACATTTCCCTTTCGATTGTAAACTATTAGACGCTTTCTTTTATTTCTTCAACAAACACGTCCCGCTTCAGGCGCTACATGACCAGAACAAGTTATAAAATTGAAACTTCCATGTTCTGTTTGAAGCACTGAAGACTCTCTTTACTTTAAATTAAGGAATATGGGACCGTGGTGTTTTTGAACTGTAAAAATCTACATGAATCTTTGTTAAATTAAGACTATCGTTATTTTTGTTACCTGTGGAAGAACTTGAGCTTCCTCATCGCTAAGTACATAGACTACTAGGCTCGCTCACACTGTACGGTTTTTTCTGATTGCGACTGCTTTATATTTTACACAACTAATGGGCTTCATAGCATTCGATTTCATTTGTACAATCGCATCATGTATATACTGACATTCAATCCCCTGCAACCCTTTTTCTGTGATAAAAAAATCACAGTCGCAATCGTAACATGCGAATAGGCCTTAATTTGAAATGCATAATACTTCTCACATAGATCTAATGACAGAACATGCGCAGTCGTTAAATTTCTGATGTGGTTTATTAAAATGCATTTCCTTGAACTACAATTTTTTTATTAATAGCTTTAATAAAAATTTACCGTGAATAATTTGATATTCACACTGCACCTTTTACCTCTTTTCTAAGTTCTTGTTTTTTTCTACATGCTAAAATGTTCAATTCATTTTGAATCCCCACTGATCTTTGGGTGCATCAGTTTACCCAACAAACGTGACTGATGCCTATTTTCCCACAGAACACAGACTCAGGTGGGTTCTATGAATGCTATTCTCATCCGCAGTTGTGCACCAGACTTTATTGTAGTGGTGCAATTGAGAGTACAGGGTAGTGTTTTCGGACAAAATTGTCTGTGCATATGCTTAGGGTTTGTCATTGGTTTAACATTGAAAGCTCATGAAACCGCAAACCTGGCATGTACACCTGGACATTGCACCAGTGACGTTTGGGTACCAAACCATTGACCAAATTCACACATCAATGGCTGATCCCTGGGTGCCAACCTTTGTTTTATCAACTTTCTAAAATTTCGTGACATTGAAAATAAAATTGACAGTTGGGAAGATGCAGGGGGTCTCTGATCTGTTGGTGAACAGAAGAGGTGAAACAATTTTCTCATTTTCAAACTGTTTCAATATCTCATGATGTGAGCGGTGCGCTTTCTCAGGAAAAAACATTCTTTTTAGTTGTCATAATTTTTAATTGAAGGGTATCATGAAATGGAAAACACTCTGGGAACTGGTAACCTGAGAGGGACAAAAAATGTTTGTTACATAATGTATCTGTTAATTGTTACTTTTAAGGAAAAAGGGGAACTACTGTATTACCCACCCTCATATTTATTTGAATAATTTATGCAAAGCATACCCCTGGAGAGTAAATTCCTATGAAATCTCCGTAATCTCATACCACGATGGGGCTCGCAGTGTCTTAAAGTGCATTGTGCTTGTTCATAAATGTTCCATGAAACCTGACATGTCATAATTCTTGAATTCTTTTTTTTTTAAAATTGCACAAAAAGTTGCTATTTTATGTCGAAACAGGCGTCTCTCTGGAATTAGATTATCGTTTTCAGCATTTGCAAAGATTTTACTGTGAAGAGAATTTTCACAGAACCGTTTGAAATTACTTTAATTCAGAGATCCCAAAAATATTTTCACTGTGACATCCATGGAAAAACAAGAGGTAAAAAGAATGGATTATTCCAGCTAACGGTCTAAATCCAAATCTGAAGAAACCTCCCCCGATGTGTGACATTTTTCACAATGATTTTGTAACCTCTCTGGTGGAATAGTTTGTTAGAACCGTGTAATGTATGATATAATCGTAACTGAGGGAGGTACGGGAATAGTACCTGAGCCGTGATGTGACAAAAACCCACATATTCCTAAAGTTTGTGTGATTCTCTTTTTGAATTGTGTACATCACATCACAATAAATCTTCATTAAATTACATCTATAAGCTCGAGATTTTCCGTAATTGCACTTTCATTTGTTTGTATTGATTTTATAGGCTTTAATGAGTGGCTAACTTTCCCAGTAAAATTGTGAAATTCAGTTGTTTTACTTCAGATATATATGTCATTAAATTAAAAATAAGAAAATGTTGTCAGAATCTTTCACTGACTCAGTCACATTTCGAGCTGCTTAATCTGTTAGAACTTGAAAATCTTCCAATATAAAATTGATTTTTAAGAATACGTCTATTAATAGGGTTCAATGTGCAAAAGAATTTCTAATGTAGGCAAAAGTCGGACAAAGACGCAGCATTTTAGCATTTTATTTGATGTCTTGTATCACACCAAAATGAGATTAAGCAACAGTGATTCCATCATTTTCGACGAAAAAACGTCAAATGTTTAATGGCTGGTAAAATACACACTTTCACATCGCTCGTTAAGTTCACGTGAACTTATTTGCAAACATCTTGGAAAAGAACAGTGACACTTATATGTCTAACAAAAAGCCAAAAAATAATTTTCTCGCTGCTCCAAAGAAATATTCAATGGCCACTGGCATTGTAATCATATTTGTTGAAACGCTGACATATTACATAAGGACAGTGCCTGAAGAAATGATGTCGGGTAAGTTAAGTTCTGAGACATTTCACAGCAAATTCTATTATTCCTAAGAAAATTGAATTTTTCCTCGTTGATATCCGTCATACTAAGTAACTTTTTGTTAAATTGTTGTCAGTGATAGTAGTAAAGAGAAACGACTTTGAAATGTTTGAAAAGAAATTATCTCTGACAATCACTTTCAACTAATTTAACAAATTCATGTTATCTGCAAGCAAAGAAATGTTGATTTTGCTCCAGTTTGGCTTGTTTTACTACTCAAGGCAAACCAGCCGTAATAGGGTCATTCTCTCTCATTATGAAAAAAATCATATTTCTTTTACAGATAGTGGTTTTAAATTTAGTTCTTCACTTGAATTACATTTGGGTATCAAAGCTAAACTCAGAGACAGTATACCTGACACGATAAAGACTGTGGTAATGGAACGAATATTATCTCAGATATGTGTATGAATAAATTATTTATTTCCACAAAGCATGACATACAAGAATCTTCACCTATGCAGAACAATACTTTTGCTCTCATACCTTTTAGCTAAACTCTATCAGAAAAACTATGATTTAGTTATGAGCTTTTGTAAAATAAAGTTAAATATCAATAGTTCAACAGATTTTATTTCCTTCTAGAAAAACGTCTAAGTTATATTAGTCTCAAGATTTTATTATTTGATCAATACATTTCATCCTCAATGTGAGGCACAGTAACTAACAATCAACAATTTAAAGTATTCCTTTCACAACGGACACCCATATCTGTGTGTCTATGTCTGTCGGTCTGTGTCTTTGTGTCTCTGTGTCTGTGGGGTGTTTCCTCAAGGTAAATGACTAGGTATGAAACAACAGTATACCCTGATGGAGTAAGTTACTTAACAGGGATTTGTGTTTCTAAATATTTAACTCGAAAGAGTAACTCACGATAAGAATTAAACTTTTGTATTTAGGATGCTTCTCAATTAATATGTGCATGTAATTTATGTAAATTATTTATTCGAAAATAAGTTAGAAAAACACAACCATACTGTTTCTGTTCTTTGGTAGATATAGTACCTCAGAATTGTAAGGAAATCAGATAAATATGAAACAAATATAGATATATGCAATCGTGATAAAATTATCCAAAATCATTTTCACATCTCCCCTTTGGCAAAACTACTTTCGGATGGCTTCTGTATTGTTGTTAATAACGCGATGCACTTCAGCTTTCTAGGATGCTCGAAGAGGGGCCTAAGTAAATAGTCTGAAGAATGATAAGATCTCACAAGTGTAAATCAAATCTGTAATGAAAGGCCCAAACTTGGAAATTGTTACTTTCATCACAATCGGCTGCGTGAGGCATTTGTGTCCAAGCGTGTGGTTCCACTGCACCAGTCACCTGCATAATGCACCAAGTCCGGTGCCTCCCTTCGTGCTCCTTGGTGACCTGCACCTGACCCCATCGCATATTCCCGAGGAAGTTCATACTCCACAACCCATATTCTTGACTAGGATTATCAGGGCATGTTTCAACTTTCAAATGTGGTTTGGGGTATTGGAATTTCACACATTTGTCTTTGTAAGTGAGAAGCCCGTTTGATGTGATTGTAAATATGTTTTCAAGTATTGATTTGTGATCATAGCAGGAGTATGTAATACTGAGGTAGCCATCTTCTAACACCTCCCAACAAGCGTGGCTCTTGTAGTTCATTATTTCTCCATGGTGGAAGGCATCTCTGGGAGGTATTGGCATTTCTGGAATAACATTTGACATGTACCAGTCAAAACTCCTACATTTTAGTTTCTTTTTTAATTGCAGTCTCTTGTCCAAAGATGCCTGTTCACCTTCAGTGTAATCTACTCTTCTGGATTCATACACCCGAGTGGAGTAGTAAAAGTAATTTTTGAAGTGATCACCCATCCACGTATCGGCTATCCTCATTAAGTTCTTCTGCCATGCTAATTGCCACCCAATGTCCTTTGAGTACGGAAGTGGTCGGAATGCGTGTCCCACCCTGGAGCAAGGCAAGGTGACCACGGTACCTCCACAAAGCCAAGTCCGGAATGCCAGCTCCAGATTTTCTCCTCCCCAGATTCTTTGATCTGGATCAAAAGCTCCAATGGAGTTAAAATATGTTTTGTTCACCGCAATTGCGCATCCAACTAAGGTTGGGCTCCAGTATGGACGACCTTCCTGTAGTGCTGCCTCTTCGATATGATCAGGCACCTTGATCCACACATACCTAGAATTTGAAAGTGATAACAATGTTAGAAATAGTGTTAAAATGGGACAATAACCTCATTCTAAAAAGAAACAGTTTCTATTTAAACATGATTATTGGATTTAATGGTTTCCAGTGTTGTTAATTTCAGCAAACCCTTACATGTCAAATGTCCCTGAATTTTCCAATGAAAAATTCGTAAATCTGGCATATCCTTGCAGATTTCAATTTTTAAAATGTTCATGTAGATTCTAATCTATTAGCTTTTGTGTTTCTTAGTATCGACACCACCCGAACATGTGTATTTGACTGTAGTTATTTTATCGTATGTAGTACGAGGGGAAAGTGATGTTTTCAGTTTGTTTATCTGTCCACCGGGGGGGTACCTCCTGGTCCTGTCCTGGTCCTGTCTCGGGGCTCGAGGGTAACATCTGGTCCTGTCTGGGGGAGGGGGTACCCTCTGTTCCTATTTTGGATACTCTGTAGACAGGACAGTGAACTACCCCAGACAGGACGGGGGACATCCCGGGAGAGGATGGAGTACCCCCACCCCTCCCAGAGATAGGACCAAGGTTGGATTCGCTACGCCTCTTGCGGTCACGCAGGAGGACTTTCTTGTTTTTCTTTACAGCATTTCCTTGGCACAAAAGAACAAACCAATAAGATACATAACTGTCAACCTGGTTACGACATTGTTGTTATTATCTGCATTCACTTTTGCATTCACTTTTGCATTATGAGAAAGGTATTCATATCAGGTATTAAATTTTATGTAGAAACAAGGGCATACTTTTCCCCTTGTTTACATGGTAAAGACTGACATCGCATTTTAATAGCAAACAAAAAATTACAGTAACTTGACAAATATGTGGTTTCTGGATTACGTCGAATAAAACTCTGGGCACAATGCATAACTCACAGGACAAATAAATGCTATCTTTTGAAGGCTCTTCAAAATCACTTGTTACTCTTTTGAACAATCGTTCATATTATTGAGCAGGTTCCCTCGTTCATCCTTCCCATGATCTTCCAAAATAGAGTTATTTTGCAAAATCCTCTAATGCTAAAAGGAACCACTTAAATCAAGACGTTTCAAAATCTTTGCAGTTTTCCGCTTTAGAAACCTTTTCTCCTCAATTTACTAGCCAAGAGCGAAATGTAAACAATTTCTTTTTAAACTTGGTTGAAGTAGATTGACTAATAGAAGAGCAGACAACGTTTAACTGCTTGTGATATTTGAAATTGTTACTCATTTTCTAGAAGAGGTGTGGGCGAGCAAAGTCAAATAAGTTTTTTGCTACCTTGAATAAGAAAATTCATGTGATTAAACTAAATAGGTGACAAATAAAACAAAATGAAATGAAAAGACCTGTGTAATTTGAACTCACAACCTACTGATCACCAGTCAACAGTCATAACCATTATATTACAAAGCTGACTTAAGTGGGAGACACAGAAAAGCTTCAAATAGCCTTCAGTCATTCTCTGATCGGTTCTTATTGAATTTACCTAACTCATCTATTTGAAGGAATCCAATATGAGATAGGAAAGCAGGAAGGTGAAATGAAGACAGAACACAGAAAACCTACCACCTATTTTGGGGCTAACTTCTTTCTACATCTACGCTGTAAACATTTTAAAATGTTTAAAATTGTTTGTGAAAGACATAACTCGAATGTACATTCTTAAAGAATCAGAGAACTGCGCTAAATAGAAGTAACCAACTATTCTCCTCAGAACCTGGGACATTTCCTTTTGCAAATGCGCTTAAAACCAAGAATGCCCTGGAATGTTCAAGATCTCAAGGGGCAGTTTCAATAATCAATAATTTTAAAAGAAATGAATTTGAATGTGCCTATTTGTAAATTGTATGTACCCACAGACTTTTCCTTATGCACAATTAAGCTTCAAAATTGATTACTTAACTCTGCCTCTGTGATGCTTATAAATCATGAAAAAATTCCATCAATAAATAAAAGTAAGAACAGTGAAACTCCTGTCTGAATATTTGTACAAAAATTGTAGCGACCTAACATTAACGCATTTAAAAAGAGATATTGTGGGAACTGCCCCAGGTGGCGAAAAATTCAATGGCATGAACATTTACTTTCAATGTTCCAAATAATTGCTGGCAATACACACCCATTATGTGGGAAATGACGAACACGAAGGCACATTTAAAAATCTATAATACGACATCAAAAATAATTTCAAAAACACATTTGTCCCGAAGCAGTCATGTTTTAATGGATTTCTGCGTAAAACACTTCAGATATCCCTTGGACGTTTTCATGATAAGATAATGAAAACCCATGTAAAGTATTCGGAATAAACCTGAGAGGAAAGTAGTGAAAATATAATATTTTCAAAAAGCAGTCATGCTGGATTATAATTATCTGTATTTATGTTGATTGTAAAGTGAAAGAAATTCTTTTCATTGAGAAAATGTTTCACCTCGTTGGCTCTGAAAAGACGACGTAATTACAAGGTAGAAAATGTACATGATATAATTTACTTGGCTCCTGAAACTTTGACCACACAACACGAAAATTCATCATTTGTTAAGGCATTATGAAGTTTTGAGGTACAATGACAAACTTGGAAACTGATCCGAAAGCGGAAACTGGCATCTAGCAACTACAGTGAACTTTCTGTCATGAATGGATATGCAATAGAGTTTTTCACAAACTGTCCACAATACAAGAATGCCAAAATTGCCAACTTAGTTTTAGCTATGCCATTAAAAATTAACTCATCCAATAAAGTATTTAACCTTGAAATGAAATCCTCACATACCCCTTGCTTTCTAATTTCATATTTACAGTAGTAGCACAAGTTGATGCAAATAAAAAAGAAAACTGCAATTGTATGGGAATACAAAGTTGGCAGTAATGCCAACATTGCCAACTTTGTGTGTTTGTGAAAAACCCGTATGTTTGAGTCTCATTCTTAATGTTGTCAACTAATTAATCCTCATTCTAAAGTTCTTAGACAACCACGAACGCACACACGCACACATATACACGCACTTGTATTTTTAGATAGATAGAGGGAGGGTATAAAGATAGAAAGATAGAAAACCTTCCTTCTCATCTGTAGCACCATTAGTGTAGTACTGTTATGCGCCAATTTCATGCTTAACAAGTTTGAGTTGTACTCCACGGTAAATAAATACAATTTATCATTTACACGCCAGTCACCCTGTAAAAATTAAATAGAAATGGATCTAAATTCAATTTATCATATACAGGTTAGTTATCACGTTAACACTTCACACTTCTTTATCTGCGAAGCTTGAAGGTGTTGGGTCAAGTTTGCAACTGATGAAACACCATTTCTGACATGCAAATCTGATTTGAAAGAAAAACACCTTTGGGAGATATCTCGTGCTAAGACTATTATTGGTTTTGACACAAGAAGGTTTCAGAACACCCACTGTCATTGTGAATCTCTCAGGCTAAATATTTTGATGTATCAATTATATCAAGCAATTTCTGTATCTGATACTAGTGACACAAATTATTCGCATTAGATTCTTGTACTGAATATGTTTTGCGGAGTACTCGTGCGGATATTAGCCCCGGTGTATTACATCTTCTCAGAGCACAGTTTCAGCAAAACCTGTTCAAGCATAAGAAGTCTCTTGAAAACACCTAATGATCGAAAAGAAAATAACAAAAATATTTTACATAGCCTTTGTTGCATGGGTTTAATTTTGTTGAACAAACTAAAATCTTCACCTACACAGACAACATTACGATCTCGTTCAAGCAGAGGTTATCAATCAAGAGAGTTACATTGTAGATCTACAAGAAATATACTTTAAGAAAATGCCCTTTCAAAGCTGATTTCCTTCCCAAATCATCTGTCATATCTAACATATTTTTGCCCTTCTGATGTCAGCATTACTTGTTGTGATTAAGATTAATGAGAATAAATAACGTCTTATTCAAACAGTGGTGTTTGAAATCTTCTACCATAATGTGTAATCACAGTGGCTTTTTGCCACTTTTCAAGGTGGTGACAATGGCTGTATCTTATATCTTCCTAAGCAGTTCAAGTGTTATTTATGAGGCAGTCAAGTGCATAATAAGAAGAACATTAGGTCTGAAAGAAGTGCAAGTGATTTATTTCCACTAAATACCAAAACAATATGAGACAAGTATAAAAGTTACAAGTGTTGCCACTCTCATTGGCACTAAAACCTTCAGCTCACGAAGCAACAGCATTTCCAAAGGTAATATCTTTTTTTTCCAAATGCGGGAATTTGAAAATGTTATTAATTAAAATCTAAGCAAAGCTTAAACGAGTCATCCTTAAACGAGTCATGTGGCCTCATCTCGGTAGTGGTTATATATCTGGTGGTAGGGGTGCCCGATCGGATATGTAAACATCTTTTTCGGTTTAGTTTTGTTTACAAAATGAATCCCCCCCCAAAGCTGTTATTAAAAATCAAACTGCTTCCAATTCTGTCCTATTATCTGATTAGATGAAAACCTCAAAACTCAATTCATAAAAAAGTTTACTGTCTGGGTTTTAAAAAGTGAAGAATAATCAAAGAATAGTTTTGGGAGATCTTCACCTGATTCACAGCGCTGATATCAAAAATGGATTAAAAATAAGTAAAAAGATTCACTTGAAAATTGACAGTTATCAGCGTATGAAACTTCACACAATCAAATGATAAGAAGTCAAGATTCTGTACATGGGGATGGTTCCTTTTCACCTTCACAGCCCTACAGCAAACGAAGGTTGGATTCAACTACAAAGGACAGAGAATGTCACTCGCTGCCCTGTATGAAAAGGAATTCCGTTTAAATGTTGATGGAATCAGACCATCTTACTTGTATCATCGCTTTGGGTCTAATAACATAACATTGTAAGCATTATGTGTCACTTAAAGCTAATTGTGGGGTAATTCTGATGAGAATCTTTGACTATTTTATTGGTGCAGAAATGTGTTGAGTGACAAGAAAATTACGTCTTGCTACGTGTCGTGTTTTCAGGTCTCGAAAGAGAAACTATGTCGGAGATGCCAGACACATCAAGAGGAGCCATAGTCTCCAAAAATAGTTTTATGGGGAGGGGGGTAGGGAGGGTACGAAGCAACTTCCACACATCTTGAAGTTTTATTGGGGGGTCTATGAAGCTACTTCTACACATCCTCAAGTTTTATTGGGAGGTTGGTTGGTTCTATGAAGCAACTTTCACACATCTTGAAGTTTTATTAGAGGGAAGGGGGGTGTTCTATGAAGCAACTTTCAGAAACATCTAGGGGCAGCCAAGAGATTTACATGTCTTTGTGACAAAGATTGCGGCCCTCACTGTTCTGTCGTGCACATCCCAGATAGTTTCCTTTGCGGATACTAAACAGACATCACTGGTTTGATTTTGTAACTTTGCTGTGACTGTGTAAAGAGGACAAACTCCAAATTTACTTCTATTAGCCATAAGTTATGTCTAGTTAATGTTTTCCGTAATGCTACTCTCTTCATTTCGACACGGAGCTCTTACTTTGAGCTCTGCCTTTGAATAAATCAACACTGAAAATTTTTATGCAACATTTTCCCAAGAGAACATCCTACATGCATTCTTGTTCTCAGAAAAGATCTCTTTATGTTGATCGTACAGTCAATATGTGGGAGACATATCTCGATTTATTCATTTTGTTTTTCCAAAAATCTTCCATTAGTAATTCCTATGAATGCTCTTTTGACATAAATCAGAGCTTTTCATACTTAAAATATAAAAACATCAGAGAATTTTTGTAAAAACCATTAAGATTCTGTCAAAGAAATGTCAGTGCACAGAATTAATTACCTTTAATATCTTTATTTTTATTTTTGGAAAGTTTTACATAAAACAGGTCTGTGGCAGTTTCAGAGAAACTCCAAATGAAATGGGCTATGCGGAGAAAACTAAAACACGAAACTCCATGTATGTCCTGTCTGTGTACACAATGTTTTTGAGGCGTATCTGTGACAGAATTCTTTGAAATTTGTTTTCATGTACCGGCGAATATGTCAAAGGCACACAACCTTCTACGTATTCCATGCGGACGGCTTCATTCAAACGCTCAAACATGCATTCGGGCAAGATTTCACGAGTATGTACATATTTTCTAAATTCAAGTTATCTAACATTTATTTTTGAGAAAAAAGGCGGTTGACGTGAAACGAAGTACCAACAGTCAAACCGCATACAAGTTTCGATGGTCTCAAAGTATTTTCTACTAATTCACCCTGCAGGAAGTTCAATGAATTCTGCCATTTGCGAGGAAATCCATAAATTCTGCCGCAACATAAATCAGTGGAATTGCTGATTTTCATGCCTATTATCCACAAATATCAAAGTCTTCTGAAATGTATGTCTTA
>JBCAUG010185119.1:0-19731 GCA_038406175.1 Haplosyllis leylae | reverse complement strand
TGAGAATCTTGGAGATTTCACCAAAAAATATTTCCATTTAAATAGCCCAGCTGTTTACAACAGCTCTGCTAAAAAGGAAAATTTACTTTTGGCACTGTGATAGTCAGAATTGTCCTAGAGACATGTTCTTGTACTTGTTTCGAAGCTCTTGACCTGTAAAATCCATCTAGCATAGTTTGGACATAGTTTGAAGCATCTCTGCGCAGCTGCATGGCTGAAAACGGCATCACTGTGCATGCACGAAGCAGCACTGCATACAACACAAGTGCTGTACAACAGCATCATCTAATAGAAGAGATCAAGAGCTTTCCAAAACTTTTCACGGATTAAAAATCGGACCATTATTAAGAAAGTTACAGGCATTCAAAGTTTTTTTATTTTGACTTTCTTATGCAACAAAAAGGAAAATTTATTTTTGGCATTGTGATGGTCAGAATTGTCCTAGAGACATGTTCTTGTACTTGTTTCGAAGCACTCTACCTGTAGAATCCATCTAGCATTGTTTGGACATGGTTTGGAGCATTCCTGTGCAGCTGCATGGCTGAAAATGGCATCACCATGCATGCATGAAGCATTGCAGCACACGACATGAGCACTGCACAACAGCATCATCTGATAGAGGAGATCAAGAGCTTTCCAAAACTTTTCACGGATTGAAAATCGGACTGTTATTAAGGAAGTTACAGGCATTCAAAGTTTTTGTTTTGACTTCTAATATGGAAAGTGCAGGATTATTATGCATTCTGCATTCAGAGTGACAATCTTCATAAGAAGCAACTTACTGTGCTTTAAAGGCAGATTCCTTGTCCAAGCTTCTTCTCCAGGAGTCCAGCTTCTCTCCTCTCCTTGCTGCATAACTGCTGCCACAATAAGACTTCAGGAACAGTGAAAAATAATCTAAAAGCTGCATTCACAACACAAAGCTGATCAAAATATCCAATATGGAGGACTCACACAGTAAAGCTGTTGGCCTTTTTGCTGCCTGGTCCAGAGTGCACAATGTGGTGGCATTGGACTTTTTGCTGCGTGCTCTAACTTTGTAAATATTAGTTGTTCGCAACTTTAAATTTAAATTACTTACAATGTCTTGTAATAATATTTACTAATCGTTAAATATGGATTGTGCATGTAAGATAGTATTTCACAAGTTAGAGTGAAATAGTTTAACACAATATTTAATCACTAAAGTATGCTTAATTATAGATACGTATATTTGTTCATGATGCACGAAATAGATAAGACATCATTTAACCAAGAAATTTTATTTACATGTCAGAATTTAAAATGTTTCAACAAAGTTCACGAAATTTGCAAATATTTACTGTGTACAAATATTTACAAGATAATGTGTAAGATAATGTTTCTTGATTATCTTCCGAAGATAACATTCATTGATAATTTTCTGAAGATAATGTTCCTTGATAATTTTCCGAAGATAATGTTCCTTGATATAATGTTCCTTGATATTTTTCCGCAGATACCATGCATTAGTAATTTACTGAATATGCTGTTCCTTGCTAATTTGAATGTACTGAATATACTGTTCCTGTTCCGAAGATACTGTCATAATTTTTGAAATTATTTTCCAAGATGATTCGAGTGTTCAAAATGTATCACCTCGCAACTCTCTATCTGTAGACTCTGTAAATTGAAATATTCAATCGTTAGTGACTGTGTACACATTGTATCGTATTACTAGTCAGAATAGTGAAATGCCACCTACCCTTAATACAGGCCCAAATTTTCTGATCCTTGCCGTAAATGGGCCAAAAGACGGCGCCTTTCTTTAATGCCATATGTGATCAGAGAGCCTATGATAAATAGGCATACTCCCAGTAGGACATAGCCTACTATGATTATTGTAAGGTGGTCCCCATCCACGCCATGGATGTGGACGTGTTGGTGATCATGCGACACATTGCGCACTATGTTCACATGTCTTATGAACGTTTTGTTCATCATTGTGGCTATGAACACAGCCAATGTCTTTATCCTCACTTTAAATACCCCCGCTTTATCTACCCACATACCACAATGACAGAGCAGCCTCAACAAAGGCAGTGTAAATGACTTCTCACACCTGGCCCCTAGCCATTAGCTTTAATTACATAATAAATATCGCTTCACTCACCTCCTGTCAGAACTTGGAATGTACTATATTTAAATTGTATGTAATTTTGGTCCGTGGAATGAGGTGTCAATGATTCCATATTGACGTGATACATTGGCAGTGTTTCTGTTCGATTGTTGTTGATATCCTCTATCCACATACCCTCCTCCAATGCCCTTAACCTTACTGCCAATGCCTCCTCACTACGCTGAATCCGCTGCATATCAAGTTTTTGGTATATAGCCAATATCAATGTGAATATGAGGGCCGTTAAATATATGGGCCCCGCTATGAGGAAGCCCAATAGGACTTCATCACGACCCTGGTCATCTGCCTCAAAAACGGTGATATTTGTTGTGTTCATTGTGACTGATTGTGAGCAAATGGTACCCTTCACTTAAATGTGTTGAAAGTTACTCCCCGCATCCAGGGTTGCGTAGGCACTTTGTTTAGACTTGTGGTTAGTTAGAACCAGGTTAATGGTTCCGCATGGCAAAAAGGTTAGACCAGTACAGTTTAGCGCTAATTTCAACACCATGCTTTAATTGTTCCTAACAACTTTTTCTGCTTGCATTTAATCATCATAAAACTATTGAACTATGTTGTACTGATGTCGTAAATATGTAATGGAATCTCTTCTTGGCAGTTATAATGTGCTTACTGAGTGAACAAACCTTTGTGAAAATGCTTCTAGCATTTTCTTCCAACCAACGGGCATGTTATGTGCGTCGGGTTCACTCAGTACGCACACAAAATAGGTTGATTAATGACTATTGTCCACAAGTCCACTCTCTGATGATTCGCCCCTTTTCCAAGAGCCTTATGACGGGATTCCCGAATAACTTCTATTTAAACTCAAGATTTCTCCTCATATGACTCACTCGAGTAACCCCAGTCCTTAAGACAACATTCACAGAGAGAGAGACTTCTACATCCTGTATTGTACAACTATTGTCTCAAACAATAAAAGGAACTAGTTCCAACAAAAGATCGAGCCTTCGTCTCTATCACTAAGCACACAGAACAAGGGAAAATCAAAACATAACACATGCGATGCATAATTCCCCAGAAAGGGATCAACAAATTTGTAAACAGATTCATTCATCTCTTTTGTGGAGTTTGGTAGGAACCGTTTTAACTCAGTGTGGCCATATTTTGTTTGAGGATCATCATTTACTTTCCTGAATATTATTAAAAGGCCAAAATAGTATTTATTATGTTGTAACAGTTCCATCAAGATATATAAGGACGCAAACGTATAATTTTTCCTACCCTTCGTTTACTTTCCAAAAGGACTCAATTCAATCATTTACTTCCCTTTCAAAAGTACTTCTCGCAATATGGAACTATTAATTTAACTGAGGCACATGGCCTTAACAATCTGGGAGAAAAAAACAGTTGCAATTGTAAAGCAGTATTGTCGAATGATATTTAATTTCACCGTCATGTCTAATTATATTCTTTCCCCTTGTTTTTTTGTTCGTATTACTTCAGTATCAGTTGTCCTTTGGATTGCTTTGGAAAATACCAGTTGTTCGTTTCCTAGGTGAAGAACATCTTAGATTTCGACACAGATATTGACGAATTACTACAACTAATTGCTGGCTGATCAAGAATTGAAGTACAATTAGTACATTTTTGTAGTTCAGCTGGATGTGTCTCAGACCACAACCTTTTTTGGCTTTCATGTGTTCATGTAATTCACTAATGTCTCTGGGGCTTCAAGTAGCGGATAACCAGGCGCGTCTTGAAATGTAATGGCTGGTTATCTGACAAATAACCAGACCCTTTGATGATAAGCTCTAACACAACCAGACAGCAAATTTGAGTCTGGTCAGTTCAACAAGACCCTGTGTGCCGAGGAAAACATTGGACATGACACACCACGTCAGTGTTTGGCTCGTCAAATTGATCAATATTGCGACATTTTTCTTGAAATGGGACCTTCGTTTATTATTTTCATGTGCCATATCATCATATTCTGCAGCACTCAAGCACTTTTGGAAGCGTAAAATGAATGCAGAATGACACAGGTGGAGGTACTTCCTCCCTTCCTTAACCCGTCGGAATCAAATTTAGGAAGTTTTGGCACTGACAGGAAAGAAACTAGAACAAGTCTACAATTGGGTTGGTAAACTGCTTTTCCCCCAGGATGCCTAAAATCTATATTGCCTTTAGTGAAGCAGTGCCTGAGGTGTTGGCCTGTGCTCCTCCAAGATGAATACTCAAATGCTGGCTGATGGATAAGGCAATCTTCAGACCAGCACCAGACAAAATAATCTGACACCAATAGATTTTGTTTTCTTGGTATATTTACGAACAAGGGCCTAAATCAGAGTCTGTTCTTCATAACTGTTGAAGACATATGGATGGTGTTCCAATGTCACAGCGTTAATTCCCTCTGTAAAAAAAAACTTTAAGCATCAATTTACATGTGATACAAAGTTTGGACCTCACTTGATGTATTTAATGTTATGATGCAGTAGAATTAAATCCATCAGACAGCAGCATATCGTCATGATTTCGTCTTCAATTTAAGTTGTGGTGTCCTTTGTTCATATGTAGGAAATAAATATGGTACAAAGCAGTTTTAATCTGAAAGATACCTCATAGAATGTGATGCCTGCGAAATCCATCTGGTTGTCCTTCACCAAATATGTACGTTAAAGTCATTTACATGTTGTTACAAAGACCATCACATCCAAAATAGACTCATTCAGTTGTGGGCAGCCATTATCGGAGGCTTTCACTGCACTTTGAGCCTCCACCATAATTCACAATTGATCTCTATCAAAATGTTCCCAGACAGGCGAGCCTACACAAGAGATAATTTTTATGCCAACAAAGGATTTATATGGAAATTTTGTCTTTTCATCTTTGTGCATAAAAAGCATCAACTGAGGACGACATAAACCGTAAAAATGATTTTAAGTAGTTCATTGACAAATGTGTTCATTGAATAACTTGAAATAATTTATTCTCATTGATCAAGTTGTACTTTTTACATCTGTAAAACATGTTATTATTCCTTTTATTTTGGGTGAGTGCGATTTTTGTAAGCTTCCGTTGCCGGTAAACGCTACCGGTAATATTATCTATTTCAATAGTTGCTTCAGGTTATTGAAAAAAACAACTAAATGTGAATGAACACCGAGACACCAGTGAAGCTGCTCCGCTCCTTTATTTTCTCTCTTTAACATATTAGAAATACATAAAAAGATATTACTTCCTTGTGGAAGGCAGCTCAAATTGATATGAAGGAGATAAAGTTCTGTTGTCACTGTTTGAGCCATCTTCTTTTTTTTTTTGTAATATGCTTCTCTTTTTTGTCTATTGCGTTTACAAATTTCATCTAATCATTAGATCGGGACGCACCTTCCAGCTTTACAAATAAATCACCATTATGACTTCATGCAAGGTTTCTATTATCTTAACTTGCAATTGATGGCCATTGACCAATGATAATAAATATTGTTTCATATTTGTTACGCTGGGATGCGATCGACCAGGACTTACTGCAATGCAAGTTCTTTGATATGTTGAAGCCATTTAAAACAAAATTACGCAGTTTATCTCGTCAATTGAAACACTATTTTGAAATCAGAGGCGTAGGAGTAAAAGTCATGTTGTCACGCGTCGAGCTGACCATTTAGATCAAACAATAAATCTCTTTCCTCCATGCATTTAACAATTAACTTGTTTTTGTAACGTGTCTGCGGATCAATCACAAGCCTAGGTGTGGACGAAAACTATCATTCAATAAAAATAATATCTTCTTGTTTGCAACTGGATTTGAAATTATTCCTGTATTTTCAATTGTAGCTGTTTCAAAAACTTTGCGTGATGCTTTCAAGAGTAAAATAAATGACCTTATGACGAGTATCGGCTCGGTGCATTTTCGAGTGATTGCCTGCAATATTTAAGATTGATAATGTAATGGATTGGCCATTTCGAAATTGACTTCAATTTATTTATTTGGAAATCAACATTTGGATTAATTTCGAATCTCTTCATGTTACCAAGAAAAGATGCCTCCGACCAAGGCTCAAGATGGTTCCGCAGCAATAAATCACTGTGTCCGGTGGGGGGAGGGAGGGGGGTGGTGACCAACTTCCAACTTTTGATACTGAGGCCAAATCTGCTAAAAACCAAAGTTTCCTATGTCTGGTGGAGGGGAGGGGGTAGTGGTGACCAACTTCCAACTTTTGATGCTGAGTCCAAACCTGCTAAAAACAAAAACAAAAGTTTTCTAAGTTTTTGACAAAAAGTGTGCCAACATGATTTGTTCTGGGCGAATACAAATGGTTCGCGTATAGCGGAACCATATAAAATGTCACATTATGGGCCAAAGTAGTGAAAATTACAAGCACGTCTGTATTCTTGCACATATCGCCACACTTTCCCTTTGACTGCTATAATTTCCAACTATGGGTTTGCAGATGACTGGAACAACCTAGTGATGATGGACTATTGTGGCACTGATAATTTTAGGGTCACAGTCTACGAGGCCTTGGAGGCGAACATGATGGGTACTCAGACCCTCTCAGTTGCCAGATCAATGCACGTTGCCTTCACATGCTGCCTATTTTTTCTCACTCATTCAAGCGGTAATACGGAACATTTAACGGTGGTCCGTCAACCTGCATGCAGCTTTAAAACACTCTATATGGTAGAAACAGCTGCAGTTTTAAAGCAGTGAAAGTGTTCCTCCTTCTGGCAGTTTAGAAGGAATCATGCCAAGAGGCCACTCATGATGTAACTGTACTAAGGGATCTGTGCTTTCTTTGACAGGCTGTATGTCAGTGGATGTGCCCGATTCGGGGCTCTCAGAAAGGAAGGCCAATCCATCTCAATCAAGCTGGGATATTGTAGCAGATATTGGTTTCCACTTCCCTACAGATTCCAGCATGCCATCCCTCAGGCTCTATTTACAGATGTGAGGCAGTTGTGGCTTCACTTTGTGACAGAGGGCCTCTACATCCCACTGCCTGACAACCCCTCGAGCACGACGGAAGGTGAGCCCAAACAACACGGGAACACTCCCCAAATGTGACATTATAAATTAGGATAGTTTCAGAAAATTGGTCCATACTTTGGATAATTGACACCGCTAACATGTTGCTCTACAAAACATCAGAAAGCCTTTCAGTGTGAATTGGAATGACACTGTACCAGTAAAAAGTGTTCTTCTCCTGAAAGACTTGCACAAAAGGAGACGTTTCCCCAAACAAAGTTCCCGCATCAGACGCTGAAAGAACCGTTCACCTTCTAACTGTGATGCGTGGATTTAAGAGCAATCATATGTGACATTGAAATTAACTGGAGTGAAACGAACATCAATTGCGACTGTACAGTGAACCTGGCTTGAATAAAGGTAAGTTAAACCGACTGCGAACTTCTAACACTCGTTTTACACTGTATAAGGCACTTTGTACTTATGTGTATGTGCTCACTAAAATGCGACATATTTGGATAATCCGTATCAGTATACTGTATATGTTTACAAAACATTTGTGGTCACTGAGGTAAATGCCAAAATAACTAAGTGAAGAAGAACTTTGTGCTCGCTGCTTATCTCTGTCCTAACCCACTTGGAGGATAACAACACCAAATACAAAACCATATCTGACAAATAGAAAATTCCTTGTGAGGTAAGTGAAATAAAGTTCAAAGTATGATTTAAAGCAACATTGAATTAAAAGTTGGTTTCAGTCTTGTCAAAACACAAAATGACAAAATTTTAATTACATATTGCACCTTTGTGCATGCAGTGATGAAAAATCAAAAACATGTCGGAAAATGATCAAAATACTAGAGGCTAAGAAGAAGGTGTGGTAGCAGTACACGTATATTAAAGAAATCAAAAACGAAAAATAACTTCTACAGTTAAGCACAACGTGGAGTTCGAGAATTGGCAATTGGTTTGCACATAAATGTGTAGCTGCAAGTGTAACCATTAGGCTTGCTTCAAGGTTAAGCATTGTGGGTGATATAAAGCCAGTGAGACAAGGGAATAATTCTATTAGGATTTCTGATAAAACGCAAGACCTTGCCTTATATTGCTCACATATGGATCCTTACTGGCTTTTTTTCTCTGAGCGAAAGAACACTGAAACCAAGCAAGAATATATTAAGATACAACGTTCTGTGTTCTTTTTGCTCTCCAGGATTGTTAGAAATGTGTATTTTCAGAAATGTTACTAAAACATTGGGTTGTAACGTACAATGAGAGTAGTCATTGGCCAATTTTACAGGAAATCAACAAAATGGTCACGAACCTTTTAATATTAAAATAATCAACAAAATTATTTAAATTTCAAATGTCAAAGAACTGATGCAGTTCATTTCAATTGCGGACCATATTAGTTTCACTCATTTTTCTTGTGCTTTTTTTCGCATAAGTTTTTAAGTTACTGGCTCGGAATTCACATCTATTGCACACTGTGAACCTCAGGATGTTCAAGTCACACACCTCTTACTCTTCAATGTATTTACCCTTAGTTTGAAATTACGCACAAGACATCCAGTCAAATGGAAATAGAACTATTAATGAGCCAAAAAACTCGATATCATATTTTTCGAAGTTGCCCCCAAAAGAGATGGTGCATATGGTAAACCATCACTAAACATAGAGATATTGCCGATAAATGACATTTCATCATCTCTGTTTGGTTGAAACTCTAAACCTACTTGACAAACAAAATTGCAATCAGAACCAACGACTGGAAAGATGATATTTTTAAAAACATCTTTTACAGTTAACGCAATTGCTTTTGTGTCATACAGAATACAAATTTATTTGATCATTTTCAACGTCAATGGGCTCAAAGTGGCACTGATTTTATGCAAAGGCATATGGTTTAATTGTAACAGTCGCTTATGTATATTCAAATTATGTTTTTGTGGAATTATAATTACTAGCCATGCCCCGACTAAGTTGGGGTGTGATGTCATTAAGCCCACAACTCGTGGTCTTGTTAATTTTGACTTTGTAGCCTCTTCCTGAAAACCGAACAGACGGCCACATGAACACACAGACGCACACTTCGGAAAGTAAAAAAAATATGTATATGGGATAATGTCTGAGGGCGACGGAAGCAGTTGAATAAAAACAGTGCCGAAGCCTTTGAACTGATTCAAATCGACATTACAAAGCGTCCTTTTCGCTTGCATAGTCTTGATTGTTTTAGACGAAATTTCCTGTCACCATGCATGTAAGCTTGGCATAGCCGTCATTAAACCTGCTTGAATCTAGTAACTGTACTCTAAAACAGATTGTTGAGCAAAGGTTTTCAACACAAGAAGTATTAATATGTCCAGTGTTGGCACTACTCCTTTTCACTTTTATCTGCTGAATTTTATCGAATTGATAGCCAAAGCAAAAGGTAAAAATAATTTGTTCTTTGTCTTTATCGATGAATTATCACAATTTCATCAAAAAGGATATGCGAATTTTCACTTTTTGGATTTGTATAAACACATTTCATTCACTTAATGTTGATATGAAACGTTTTTAAACAATGTGCTACTTGATTAATTCCGGCTCATCAGTGTTTCAATGTAATGGTTCGCAATTGTGTGCAAATGTCAGGCCTTCCTCAACTCTTATTCAAAGTGAAAATCATTTTGAATCATGTTACATTTGACATTCAATCATAATTTGATTCATTCTGATCAAAAAATATCGAATTCTCGTTTAACCCACACAATTTCATCTTTATCTTTTAACCTTTGAACTTTCTTCCAGTCAAAATTTTGCCTCTTTACAGTGAAACAGGGAAAGGCCTGGAGCTGCCATAAAGGCTCTGTTCATATTTGCCAAGCAGTGAATGGCAATGTATTGCTTTTGTAAACGAGAAAAAGCTGGGGAAACGTGTACATAAAATTATGTATACAGCCACGGGAAGATAAACATAGTAATGTTAAAAATGCATGGTGACATGAAAGCTTAAAGAGAACTTTTTTGTTAAAGTTCGGGAGGACTACATTCTGAATACATCTGGTAAAAGGAAGAGTGCGTTACCGGAATAGATACAAGAATACTTGGATAATTCAACATCACTCAATTCAAGACCAATTTCTCTTTTGGTTTAACGAAATGTAGAAGGCAAATTGAATGGTTAAACAATTTTGAAATAGTTTGTGCATTGTAAGACGTCAACAGAACGATAAAAATTCCACAGTTGTAAGGCAAAATTTCGATATTAATTTGTTTCAGAAAAGAGTCCCCTTTACTTGTACAAACACCTACAGAAGAAACAGAGCATAGAAAGGAAACAAAGAATATCAAATTCTTTTGATTTATTGCTTGTTTTGCATTCTGAGTGACTGATAACAATCAATTCATACTGAAGATGATTTCTGTTCACATGAAGGCATTAAAATTAGATTACACGTGGAATCTTAAACTGATGCCATTGCATCGTAAGGACATTAGTGCCTTCCATGGGACCACTGATCCTCCTGTCATGCAGTGCTAATGATGTCTACCCTGCTTTTCAAAGCCAATTAGGGTCCCTTATTTGCATGCTTATTGCCAACCGATATCGCAACACAAATGATGGACTATTTAGATTCAGCCCTGAATGTCTGACACCAGACAACCTCTCAGAAAAGCCCCTTCTCACACACTTTTTTCCAACAGCCATGAAAGTCAAGACAGTGCACATATTGCGCAACTGACTGACGCTCTGATCGACTGCGTTATCGGGCTCGGGTTTTGTAAATACTGTTTTTGACCAAATAATTTGAGTGGATCACGGCTGGTTGCTTCGAGTGAAATCATGAAGCCTTTGTAGCTGACAATCTCAGACGAACACAGAGTTACAGATGTTTGGCTAAAGTTAAGCTTGATTGTCACAAGTGACTTTCAGTCAGCTGTTGTCTAGCACATTTTCCTGGTTATACGATGAGTAAAGTAAATTTGCTTTTTCTCTCATTCAATTTCGAAACAACAGATTGCAAACAACCACAGAACACACAAATGAATACTGTTCTTGTGCTTTTCTCTTGAAAGTTGCTTGTTTTTTGTGCACACGTGATGTGCATTTGAATGTTCCTGAAAGCTCTTGCATTCGTTCACTTGATTTCAGAGGTTGGTGCCGAATCAGAATCATCGAAACCGATTTTGCTGTCTGGCTTCACACTGAATTAGATTTCAGCTTAGGTCACAGTAACGAAAGGCATGCGATTTTTAGATACCGTGTGAAAAAGGGTTTAGATTGTAATCAATACAACAATTTTGAGATTGTATATCACCTATTGGAAATTAATACCAACCCATTCTTTTGAAATTTTACAGAAATAA
Organism: Haplosyllis leylae; assembly: GCA_038406175.1. NCBI lineage: Eukaryota > Metazoa > Annelida > Polychaeta > Phyllodocida > Syllidae > Haplosyllis > Haplosyllis leylae. The sequence continues at coordinate 8,314 of JBCAUG010185119.1, read as the reverse complement.
AGCTATTCAAGCCAACACAGACCAACTAATTAAACAGCAAATATGTTTAAAACAAATGTAAGACAATGCAAGACTAATTCTTGAAAAAAGAAATTCGAACTCTGAAGCCCACACACGGTCTTCAAAATTTGGTAAATAACCGTTTTATTGTAAATATATGGAGTTTTCAAAGACAAACAATATGCATTACATTTGTCGGAGAGGCAATAGTATCCACAAAACCGGAGTAGACTAGGTGCATTGTTCACTTTGGTCGTGTTGTTGTTTCGAAAGTCAAAATACACAACGGCACAATTGATGCATAAGTTGGAAAACCATTTTTCATCGCGCATGATATTAATTTCCTCGCTACAGATTGCTCTTTTTGGTTTGAACATTTGACATCATGCTAAAATGGCCCTGTTCGGTCATGAATTTGGTCATGAATTCAAATGTGACGAAAGATAGGGAAGGCAGAACGACTATGACTAGTCGACTAGTCAGATTAAACAGCGACTAGTTGACTACAATTCTAGTAGTTGACTAGTCAGCATAAAAAAGTTATTACAAAAAAAAATTTCTAGTAATAACTGGTTAAGTATGAGCAAAGAAAATGAAATAAGAACAAATTCAATGCTGACTAAATGTATTGTTAAGCTCTATGGTAGATGTGGTGCTGAGTTAGCCACCAGGGATGTCATTGATTTTCAAAAATTGATGTCGCGTCTGGGTCAGTGACTGACAATGTCAGGTGGCCAAGATCAAATTCAGGTGGCTCAAAACATGAAATCATAAGTAGCCCCTCTGATCCATATTTTGAAACATTTCAATTGTTTTTATTACTAAATTGAATTTTTGGACTTTGGTGGCCAATCCAGGCCAGTAGAATACCAAATTAGGTAGCCTGAAGGTCAAGTCAGGTGGCCACAGGCCAATGGTCTATTGCTAACCACATGCCTGTATTAGCTGTCATTGTGGAAGTATTTTGAATAAATGGTAAGTGGCCTGTGGTTCACATATTTCTATTTTACGTCTGATTGCCAATTAGTCGACTAATAGTTGACTAATGCTGTCCGACTAGTCGACAAATGAAATTTGGCAGTCGTGCCTTCCCTAGATGTGATACATACCAGTTGCACAATGTATAGCTCACAGGGGACTATGAATGGAACTGCATTTAAAAATCCTTGTACAACATACAGACAAAGATTATATAATTGGAATTATTTTATTGCGCAATTAAAACAATAATACACCCATGCACCCAAATCGATTATTTTAAGACAATTTAAATACAGGACAATTCACATACAAGAAATGATCGTGTGGTGGAGTAACTTACACTATCTACATTAAAATGCCATCCAGTGTTATGTTGGTCAATTCGTAAATTACGTATTTATGTTTTCTTCTGTGATATTTTCGTGCATTATTTTTAGAATTATTCCAATGCAGATTGGCTGTTTTCTCGATAGATCTGTCCTTGGTTTACTTCAGTAAAATCTATGTTGGATTTTGTAACTAAGTTACAAAATCTAAGTTAACCATCTTTACTCTAAGATTTGTAGCTAAAGATACATCTGAAATATTCAAAAGCTGTTTGAAGGTAAGACTTTTTCTCATTTTGCATTTGAGAAACGAGGTATTGGAGTCGTTTTGTGTCCGGGTGACAAACTTCTAGGCTCTTTCTTCTTCTGTTACGATCGTTAATACACCTGAGGGTTTCTCTGGCTCTCTGTCTCAATTCGGCTTCTGCCCTGGCGGCCAAGCTTTCCTCGTCTTCGTCATATATTTTGTCTACAGTACCACTCGCTGTCATGTGGCTCTGCTCCAAGTACTTTCTGGACGTCTTTGCATGGGACAACCTCCACATCCCCAAACACTGAACTATATCATCTCTACACTTCATTATGGGATTACTACCTTCATGGGCGGTATTCAGCTTATTAAATCTGAATTCTCTGTCACATTTTAGGGACTCTATAAGACATCGATAGTAATGTGGTATACCACTTCTTTTGTCCAGAGCACTTCTGTAAAGAGCGCAATCTCCTGGAATATGCAAAAATTCATCAAGAATATGGAACAGAATGGATTCTGCTCCACTTGCTCCACTCTCGATGCCATTTATATTCCACCCAATCATACTCTGAACATACTCTGACCACAAGCCTGGTACTATTTTAGATTCTGTTACATAATCATAGAAAATCTTGGATATAGCTTTCATATTGCTCTTCAGCTCTGTAAGCAACTTGATTCTTCTTTCAAATGTGATGCTCTGAATAACTTTATCAGAGGAACTCGCAGCAAGCTCAGTTTGTGTTAGGTAGTCAGCAATGATGCATAAACCCTTCTTGAAAGCTGTTTCCATTTCAAGGAATGAATGATAAAATGCTACTTCTGTGTTCAACACTGTCTCATCAGAATTAAATCTAAATCGCCATAATGGCAAACGAGAAGGATCGGAGGAATTGTCGTGGTTTTGCTTCGGTTGGATTTGGTCTTGATACATTGCGTTACATATGATCAGCGAGAAGGCATTACCCCTGTGTATGAGTCCCAAAAAGTTACTGATCTGCAAAGAAAACAGAAATTTTATTGCAATGATTAATACTTATTTGGCAAAAATATTATTCCACTTGGTTTGAAGTTCTAACAAAATATCACAAATAAAAAATATTTTGCAGAAGAAAGTATTGTCTCTACAACCGATTTTGTGATGTTAAAAGTGGGTTTGAAAATTACATCCCTTATCTAAGAACCTAAATGGTAACGCATCACAGCCTATTGTGTGAACAAACCTTTACAAATGGATTCCATAGCTGGTCTGGAATCTGAAGCAGTTTCCGTTCTCGTTCTTCTTGCGTCACTGGCAGTGTTCCCCAGCGATAGGATTGTATCAGAAAACTGAGACAGGACAGAAAACCCAGCAGAACAGGATCCACGTGATCATTCGATATCTTATTATTCACAATCTCTACTGCTGATGATTCATGAATCTACACAAAAAATGAAAGCTTTTTTCTTCATCCATTACTGGCTTTTTGGTGTCCATTCTCCACATAGGTCTTGAGGAGAGCCATCTTTTGTTAAAATTTTACCTAAAGTAAAATTTCACCATAGGCGATGGTCAAGCATTTCTGTTGGGTCTAACCTTCCTTTTAAACCCTACAGAGGTACTATTTATATATATATGAAAAGAAACAAATCACTGTGATCCTGTGTAAATATAAGGTATAGTAAAGCTAGTAATGAGAGCCCAATTCAAAGGAATTTAGCTTGAACTTATTGGACTGTAGTGCAGGTCATCGACTTCCGTGACAGAAGTCGCACACCGAAGAGACATACAATAAAAATTTTTTCCTCATCTGAGCCCATTTCATAGAAATTTTGTTTCTATGACACTGGTTCTTGGTCATTGGCCTCACTGACAGGTGGATCCGCTCACTGAAAGTTTCGGTTTGAGGGAATTGAGCAAATTTGAAGCCGAATTGTTTCCAAATAATTATTCTGTGATAATTATTCCACAAAAGCAATGAAGCAAACTTACTTTGGGAAATTAGCTGAAATTAAAACCATCTAAATTTCTTTTTACAAATCAATGGTATTTTTTTTTAGTAAACCAGTAACTCATAATGGTGTGATTCTTTTAAACAAGTCTAAAAATATTTATGGTGTGTCAGAATATGGTGACAGTTTCAGTTAATGTATGAGTTGGTATTCATCTTTGAAAGTTATTTGAAAACGTCCACAAAAAGCAATATTTTCAAGTAAAATGGAAACTTTTTAAATGCGTAACCTTACCTAAGACTGAAGACCGAAACCTTGCGTAAACCTGCTCTTCACTGACAGACGGCAAACCCAGAAGAGCTTTCGGAGGGAAAACTTTTGGATGTTTGCATTGCACTCGTTGTTTTAGTAGAATATGAATTAATTTCGACAGATGGACAGATGTTCATGACACATGTGGCACGGTTTGGTATCACAAGATTTGGTTATTTTTTAATGATTTTTTGCACAGATCTCATTTCTTCGAAGGCTAAGTATTCTAAACAATATCTGAAAAAATTAGTGCAATAATGTAAAACACGACAGAAATAATAGACTACCTTGTTTAAAGCATTCTTCATCCAAGTCCTGAATTCCTCACTAGTTGAAGAAATGGATAGTTTTTCTGGAATTTCATCAGCTATTTCCATGTAAGGTGCAAACTCTTTTGGCCAGTTATCAAACTGAGCTTTTGGAGGCCAATGACCGTTAAAGACAGTCAAGACTTTGGTCAACACATCTTGATATTTATTCATTTTCCCGCTCACCTTCAAACTGGAAAATTATAGATATTAACAATATCAATATAGCCGCTTCTCGAGTTGTCACTGCTGCTCTTTCAAGACCGCACCACGATTTGTACTTTTCAAAAAGCGAAGATGACGCAGTTATGATGTCCTTTCTCCCGAAACGAACTGTAACGCATCACTCTACATCGTAACAGAGGTGATGCGAAGGGCACATGTCAAAAACATAATTTACACTTTGTATTCTTGCAATGACTTCGAAAGAAAGTTTTCAATAATAATCACAATTGATCCGACCTAAAGCCATTGAGATAAATGTTATTTAAATTTAATTATTTAGATGTACTGAGTTATTCAGATCTAGATCTGCTAAGAAATGTCGGATAATGTTTATCAAGGCACAATAAAGTAATGCAAAAATACTTTCAAATATCCTTTAATCCAAAAATGACTCAATGAATGGCTGCTGACGAAAAATACTTTCCATAATGAAAATTCTTTTGAAACTCCAAACCGACGGAAAAGATGTGCGGTCAGGGTTGTCCCCTTTTGAGCCCTCACTCTGCAACCAAAGACCAACGTAAATCTCTTTTTCACGTTGAAATAAACATAACTATCCTTCTGTTCACGGTGTGATTTTTATAATTAAAAATCTTCATATTCTTTGCAAAGTAGTCTAAATTTCGTTTTGTCTTTTTCTATGTTCTCAGTAAATTAACCTCTAGGGTCTCCAAATCTGCAGGTGAAATTATTGATAACATTTTCTCTATTTCAATTGTTTAATCCTCTGGATCCCATTCTGAAAATTTCTTATTTTTTAAAATTTAAATGATTTATTTCCTTTGTATATGGTTGTGGTTGGTCGGAGCCAAATTTTACAACACCAGACTTTCGTACGTGGAAATAGTCAAGACTAAGAGTCTATTTGGCCTGTTCTACTACTATTACAAATAACAGTAGTTAGTAATGTAAGTAATATTTTTCTTCCTCTGTGGAATTTATTTCTTCACAGTGTTTACATTCCTACTTTACGTCTTTAATTTTACGAGGTAAATTTCTCAATAGAGTTATTGCCGGTTCCTTAGAGTCAGTTATTTCATGTAAACTGGGGGAGTGGGTACTTTTTTAAGAGCGTGGTGGGGGAAACTCGAGGTTTCGATATAAATTAGGTAGATTAAACCTAGGAATCTGATCAGCTGCAGTGGGGAACCTCAACCAATCAGAAATATTATTACAAAGGAGTTGTAGAGGGTCACATAGGGTCACAAAGGGTTGTGTGGGGTCATAGAGGATCTTGTAGGGTAGTGGAGGGTTACAGAGGACTGCACAGGATTGCAGAGGGTCATGGAGGGTTGTGTAGGGTCATGGAGGATCTTGTAGGGTTGTGGAGGGTTACAGAGGACTGCAAAGGATCACAGAGGGTCATGGAGGGTTGCATAGGGTCACAGAGGGTTGTGTAGGGTCATGGAGGGTCATGTAGGGTCACATAGAGCCATGGAGAGTTGCAGAGTGTCACATAGGGTTGTGGAGGGTTACTTATAGAGTCACAGATGGTTGTCAAGGGTTGCAGAGAGTCATGGAGGTTGCAGAGGGTCATGTAGGGTCATGAAGGGTCATATAGCATTGTCAAAGGTTGCATAGGGTCACAGTTGCATAGGTTGCATAGAGTTGTGTAGGGTCATATAGGGTTATGGAGGGTTGTATAGGGCCACAGAGGGTTGTGTAGGGTCACATAGGGATATAAAGGGTTGTGTAGGGTCATGGAGGGTTGCATAGGGTGACAGAGGATTGTGTAGGGTTGCATAGGGTCACAGAGGGTCACATAGGGTCATGTAGGGTTGCAGAGGGTCACATAAGGTCATGTAAGGTCATACTACAAGAGAACTAAAGTTAATAGTAACAATGGTGATAAAAACTCCCAGTGAACCTGCTAAATAACATGAATCAGCATTAATTCTCTTAGAAACCTCCCAGAAATTGATTTTTGAGGAGCCATGCAGTATCAGCCAAAATACATGGAGTTGTACATGTGACATGTATATACCCATGTGCCCCATCTAGATCTACTGGGTATTGGCCAAAATCTGTTCACAACAGCTACTGAGAGAGTCATGACACCAGCTTGATGCTATAAGATAATAACCCACAAATTCCATGAAATTTGCCCTGGCAGCCTTTGGTAAATATTTTCTTATTTTTACATCACATATCTTAGCGAATGTTCAGACTGACCACACACATACCTTAGCAAATGTTCAAATTGACCACTCATATCATTTTTAACCTAACAACCCATTCATGAGACTTAAATTAGCCAATCAAAATAATTTACAATTTCTCAATTTGTGAGAAAACTGTTAATTGCAAAATTTTGAATAGTGCCTTTTGGTAGCCCAAAAGGTCCTTTATAAGTCACCAATTGACATTGCACTCCTATCATTGACCCTTCATCATGTTCATGCTGTAAACAGACAATTTATCCACTGGTCCAAAAGTTACAATGTGTGAAATGAATCACTTTGATTAATTTTTTTTATAAAAGTGGTTCATTTTTGTGAAAAATAATTATAAGACTCCAAAGTAAGTGGAGTTGTGAAATTTATCATGATCATACATCAAAATTTGGGATGACATCCCATTTGGCTAATTTCTGAAGTCATGTTAAACATGGTAATTATTGCAAACCAAATCACTCAGAATCACTCATTTTGGGGTCTAGTGATTGTTTTTCATTCAATTTTACCATGTTTGCAAAAGAATAATTCAAATTGGTTGAGTCAATACAGTGTTGTCCAAAAATTCCGAGAAATGTGTCCCTGGCAGTCCCTGGTAAACATTTTCTTATTTGGACATTGCATTCCCTTTGACTGTGTTAAAATTGACCCCCCAACCAATGCACAAGACTCACAGTATCAAAAAAATTTCAATTTTTTTGATTTACAAGAAAACTGTCAATCATAAAAATTCTCAAAATGTGTCTTTTGGTAGCACAAAAGGTCCTCTATAAATCATCAGTGACATTGCACCCCTATCATTGACCTGTCATGCTGTAAACAGATGATTTGTCTGCTGGCCCAAAAATGGCAAATAACTGGAACAACCATAACTCACACATTGGACCCCCCAAAAAAGTATTCTGTAAATTTACATTTTATGACATAATTATGCCAATTTATATCTCAAATTTCCAAAATTTAGGAGGTTAAAAATTTTCTTAATTTTTCAACATCTCAAAAACAGCACTTAACAGCCCAGCAAATGTCCAAGTGGTGACCTATTCAAAAATCCAATACAGGACATGTAGAACACCCTAATCTACACCTATGGACTAATTTGTCACCAAAATAGGTCAATGCCAGGTGCCTTTAAGCCATTATAAATGTGTCAAAAATAAAACTTTGATTTTCTGAAGGCAACCATTTTTGGAAGATCACTCAAATGACCCTGGAGTCATCTTAAGTTGAATTATTTCAAAAGTAACCTGAAGGTATCCTGGGATAAGGTGTCTTGAGTCCAAATCTGACAAAAAAGTCCAATGGGAAGTGTCCCAAATTGCTGACAAGAAATTGTCAATTGATATGGTACAACAGGAACAGCATCCTGTAACTCAGTAAAATAACTTGAGAGAATTAACACTTCTCATGCCCACCAAAAAACCAAACTCTTCACTCTATGCCAAATTCCAAAATTTTGGAACTCAACAATAACCCTGAAAAATACCACTGAACCAAAATATCGGAATTCATCTTTACAACTATTTTGAACATTTTATTATCACAAATTGTTACTGATTGCTTACAAAACATAAAATTATTTGTCATTTGAAACATATTTGTGGTTTTTGCTAACATGAGATGTCGATTTCCTGTAAAAAGTGCAGAATCCACAGATGCACACATGTGGCACTGAGTGTTTTCTACAAATGGATTATCCTGAGGAGGTAATACCTCCATCTGATTCAGAAGAATTGATAAGTGAAAATTCACATACAAATATCGAAAACTATGAACCACCACCTTTTCCTTCTGATAGTGAAT
>JBCAUG010185008.1:0-19740 GCA_038406175.1 Haplosyllis leylae | reverse complement strand
AGAATGTTATCTGGTAGTGTATCGATCATTGGTAGTAGAAAGATTTATCTTTGAGTTCGCTTTCTATTGCCTTTGATCGAGGTGCTTGCAGTTCTTTGCATCTTATTTCGGAGACGCTTTTGGACTGCCTTCGGAGCTTTGATGTGGTGTGTTTGCTATATCATGGTGGCATGGATTTTCGGAGTTTTATGTTCTGGGGTTAGCCAGGAGTTTATCATTGTGGATTTATATGGCTACTATGGAATAATATCCTTCTCGGTCTTAGCATGCGGTAAGTCCGTCCAGTACATTAGCTGGTGGTGTGCCATTAGCTACTTGGAATTTGGAAAGGTTGATAGGTTGATTGATGGATTAGCGTATGAGAGGTCGTCATTCATAGATTTTAATATCCTTAAAATTTACAGAAGAATATGCTTTTTAAATTTCATGTTACATGTGTCTGTATGTGTACACAATAAGTACGACATTAAGTGAGCGAAGGAACTTCACTTGTGACTCAACCAAAATACAAAGAGTGGATGCCTGAGGAACTTCTTGCAACATTGTGGAGCAAAATGTCCTAACAAAAAAAACAGGAATTGGATTTTTAATTACCGGATTACCAAAATACGACCAAAAAAGCCAGAAGGACTCGATGCGATGCTTAAATTGTCGATAAACTTTTCTGCAACCAGAGCGCACGCTGTGAAATTTAATTAAGTGTCTGGCGTGCTAGAGGGAGAAAATATAATAGTTTCTTCGGGCAATGCAACATTTTCCGGAATTAAATACAAAACTCAGGGGGGGGGATCATTATTGGATCTGTTGCCTTGAAATCTATCATTGCTACATGTCCAGAAATGGAATTTAAACTTTGTTTTACACAGACCTAACTGGATAACTACTTTGCTTGACTGCTGAGTTATCATCACAGAAGTTTAAATGTTAAATATTATATCATTTCTATTTATTTTATTTACCACAAGCTGTTCACTAAAGTGATCCCAAAGGAGGACATCGTGTACCGGAAAAGAAATGCGTTTACATCGCATTATTTTTTATAGTGAACATTTAATTCAAAATTGGGAATATGTATTTGGGATGATTAATATACTAAATAAAGGTTAGTGGACATTGCACGAAAAATGAACTCGGATCTTGTCTCGGGGTATGTCAGTACCTTTCTATCGTGAGCGATAGATACTTAGATCTATTTGGAATTAGTTCCAGGGTATGGTGTATCATGGGTACGAATTCCTTGAAAACCAAAATAGTTTTTAAGTGATAAACACACAAATAACATTGCGAGCCAAAAGCAATGAATGTCAAATTTAATGAAGAAAGTGAAAACATCGCATGAGAGTTGGGCATTTATAGACGGCAATATGGTTGTCATACATGCCCACATACAAGTGTAAAGTATGTGCTGACTCTACTTTTAATCATTCATAAAAGGCATCTTGGTACAAAAACTATATTGCCCTTCACTTTCCTAAATCTTTCGCAATAGATTTGCCGAACCGATCTACATGATTCGGTTAAACCCAAGTAAGGCGAAATCATATGAAGGTTACGGACATTTTTCAACTAAAAGGCTGTTCAATTGACAAAATGATTGCTGCTGAAATGGAACCATTTGTCTCATTTCAACAGACCTACAAGAATTAGTGCGGTAATCAGGCGGACATTCAAATTTATGTACATGCCTGAAATAGAACAGAATGAACTACTGTCGCCATTTCCAAAAATATCTAATGTTACGTATCATTATCCTTTTACAGACTGTTACCTTTCAGTTGTGAGAAAAGCTGTCACCCACGGTCGCTCTACTTAAATAGTCCACTGTTGCAAGCGAAGACAACTCTATTCAGAACCACTTCTTTCAATTAGATCTACTTGCTATAAAAAGCACCTTAAAAGTGAAAAAGGTCTGCAAATGTACTTTGAAAATTACGTTTAAAATGCTACCTCAATAGATTTTTGACAGTTCAGAGATATGACCCTGATTTTAGAACCAAGCAAGTGTAGACAATGATTTCTTTATTTTTATATTTCCAGAGTAAATTGATATATCCCACACTTTTCGTGCCAAGTCAAAATTGTTCAAGTATTTAAACTTTATTTTATGTTGGTTCATGTCCGATTGACGTCACTAGGTTTAAATGTTGCATTTAAGTTGATCCTCTCTCTGTTTATCTCTCTGTACGTACCAATGCTTGCGTGGAAGGGGCGAGTTCCAAAAGCATTTTAAAGCTCAGAAGTTTTGCGTTCTACTCTAAAATATCACAGCGAGTTTTTGTTTCCTACGCTTTGCTACAAAAACCTGAAGTAAGTCGTATCTACACAGGGAATTCCTATGGGCGTTTTTACAGATTGACGTTAGTTGCTTGGTAAATTTGTTTCAGATGTGTGCACTGCTGTCCATTTGCAGTCATTTTTAATGTTCAATTGTTGAAAATTTTGGTTTATTCTGAAAGTAATAACAAAAATTATAAATAACCAAAACCAGTACCACTGAACAGTGGAGCGACCATTCGAACTGCCAAAGCAACTAAATTACTCTGCAACCTTTACAAAAAGTAAACCTCCCCCCCCCCAAAAAAAATTCTTTTAACCCATGTTTTCAGGAAAGTCTTAAGTGTACCTTAAGGTTTCCTATGCAATGTGTGCAAACTGTTTATTGAATCAGACAGTCTCAGTTTTCCACTACCTGTTTGGTCCACGGAATATTTCAAGACGGAAACGGGTATTTTATCAAATCATAAGATTAAGTGTTCTTCCAGGATCACTAATGTAACACAGTGAACGGAATATGAACAAAATTATATTATGTTCAAGAACATTTCCTTAAATTTGACATTTTTCAGATGCTAGTTCCAGAGATGATTGGTTCTGAAGAATGATTGAATCTTTATCTTTCAAAAATTCCAATAACATTGGTTTTTTTTATTTGCTTGAGACCGAAAAACAAAATGTTAAAGGTACCAAAGTTGCACTCACTATTGAACTAAAAATTGGCAAATTTGTCTGTGCTAACAAAGATTGTACCACATAACCAGTGTGGGCGTTTTCCTTCGAGTCCACAACAGTTGGCTCTAATTTTACCTGTTTCTGCAACTGTTGCTATTAAAGTTAAAATCAACTTCTTAGAATTAAATGAGGCTTGAAATCACCGTCCAAACTCTGCACTAACGTGACGCATTCAAGGTTTGATTCGCTGGAAGTCCCCCAGATATTGAAATATTTGTTTCCAAAGAAAAAGCGATTCTCACAAGCGGTTAAAAAATAGCATTGCATGCCAAACCCAGGCAGAACATATGCCTACGAATTATGTTGTGAAGGTTAAATTGATTTGAATTGCTTGGCAAGGGGTATTTATCAAGGGACCTGTTTATTAGGCATAAAAATTATGTTCCCGATGCAATAATCAGTGTTTGATTCTTTCCAAAACGTCTTTTGCTCATAAACTTGCTTTCCAAATGTGTAAAACAAAACTTCCTGCCCAGGAATTGCCTTTTAAACAGAAATCAAGACTTCAGTCTATTGGAAACAAAAAAAGGAATTCCTTATATGGTGATGTAAGCTTCAATGCAAATCTGCAATAAGAGGGATTCCCCATTGTTTGTGCTACGTCATTATGACCCATTCAGTGGAGGACAAATATAGTGCCAGCGGACCATGTGATCGTTATGCACAATAGAGCGAAGACTTTGGTTCAATTGTGGCACTATTTTTATCCAACCCTTTCTGGGTAGAATTTACTCATAAAAAGATCTGCAAGAAAGATGATGAGTCATAGTTGCTTTTTTTGTCATATGTTCTGTTGAACTGTGAGACATTTCTGACTGGTTGCCAAGGCAATAGATGCGTGTAGTACAATTATAAAACTATTATTAGCTCGCTTCTACTTGTCATTTGGCCAGAGTTGGTGGTAGAGACTAGTCTTGACGGTAAAGACGTAATTTTTAGATAGATTGGTTAGATACAGAGGTGAAAAGGACACCTGAAAACGTTCACAGTGACATTCACCAATTGAGGAATATTGAAGTAACTTAGGAAGGAAAAGCAAAAAGTGAATTGGCTGAAAACGCGGTCATGAAATACATAAGCGCCAGCTATTCTCGGCTGAAAACTTACTACAATAAACATTTTAGAGGTAGGTATTGTTAACTATTGCTTAAACTTTAATTTATTAGGTTAATTGTTTCATTGTATGGTCTCGTTTACTGGGAAACATTGACGATGAACCGTCAGCGGTCATCCTGGAGTTTCATTTCGTGAAACTTAAAAAGTTTCTTCCAGACTGGATATTTTAATAAATAGAACCAACGTTTAAAAACATGTATATTATACCGAATGAATGAGAAGTTTCTACTGCTGGTCTTTTCAATGCGTAGTTCTTACAAATGAGTTTTTGGTAAGTATTCTTGAACATCTGTGTGATGAATGCTTTCGATGGATTGCCAGATATTTTTAGCCTAATGATCTGTGATTGTTTCGCAAGCTGTGAGGTAAATTGTAAATATTTGAAAATATCCCCTTTATCAAATGTAATTAGTAAATCATTAGTCATGCTGGTGTTTGAAACTAACATCAATATATAGATTCCTGCCATATGTTTTCTTGCCTCTGAATGCTATGTTTAAATACGAATCGTTATCTGCGCTCTGACGCTGGTCGTATAACTATTTTTGGTGCATTCGAGGGAACAACTATTGTGAGGAATAATTTGCGGAAGGTTTTGAATCGCCGGTCACAAATAAATTTTGTTGATTTTGGCTTAGTTGATACATTCGTCTTCATCATGTGTCCTGCCGCTTAGTGACGTAGTGATGGAGATTTTTTCAAGGTTGGTAGCAACAATTGTTCAATGGTGTCAACTGAGTTTAGTCTCAATTCCAGTGAGAGCATATGAACGGGAGCATAAATGTGGAGAATATGGATCGGGTTTTGTTGGGACAGGCGCTATCTCACCCCAACCCTCCCTTTCTGCCCAACTAAGATCAGGTATGGGACCTGAACTTCCCATGCATCATTGATGCCCCTACCCAGAAGGAGCAGACAGGAGAAGGACTGGTCAGAAGGATGCCTTGCCCCCACCAGGCAAAGTTAAGTCTAGAACGATCAACAGTTAGGAATCGGGGTGGGGGCATGGTCGGTATACCTCGCAATGTTAATGCAAAATCTTGCTTGTTATTTCAGACGGTTTAAACTTTCGAGTAATCAACGTATAATGAGTAGGATGTGTTAGTTGTTTATATGTAATATCCGGGTAGATATTTTATTTTAGCAAAATTATCATCTGGTATTTGAGGCTAGCAGAAAAGAGCTAAATCCTTGACTCACTATCGTTTTCTCTTCTCGTAGTAAAATGTGTACATTATTCACTTGTATGACGAGAGTTCCATTTTCTTAGAACTCTGTCTGATATTGTTTGCGATTAAGTTTCTTGAAATCCAGACATTTTGTAACTGTGTGTAAGACAGTTTAAACTACAAAATATGGGAAATCTTTCCTCCACATTTGAAACTTGGTGAATGATTTGAAACTTGCTGAATGAAGCACTAACCTTTAAGAAGATACTGGGGGGATATCCGGAAGGTCAGAGGGCTGTAACATCTCATATCTAACACCGAGTTTCTGTCAATACACACGTAACGATCACCAAAGGTCGTCTTGATTTCGACTGAAGTGAAGACATCGATGATGGTTCACCTTCAACTGTCACTGCAATACATTTCTATTCAGCTTGCTTTTCCTTTTCTATTGGTCGCGCAGGTAATGGTCTGATCGACTTCAATGAGTTCGTGACGCTGATGGAGACCCGAGCACAGAGAGTGTCCGAGGATGCCGAGATGAGAGCATACTTTGCCGCTTTCGATAAGGATCACAACGGGTGAGTTTGTAAATTAATCACACTGATTTGCAAATAGACTACACCAATGTTATGATTAAGGAGCTTTAGAAATATTCTGCAAAATGGATATTGAGATGTGATGGATAAAATGAGTTTTCCATATTTAATGTAATTTGGCTTCAATCAAGAACACACAAATGTCACTCCTGAAAAAAAATCAGCGGACACACATATAACATGGCTAATTCGTGGTTTGTCAGCATTATTGATGATTAATTGTTTTATAATCTAATGACAAAACAATCTTTGGATCCATACTAATTTTTTCCAATTCGATTACAGATACATTGATGCCAAAGAGCTCAAGACGACATTCTCTGAAATCGGCATGAAGATCAGTGATAAGGATGTTCGGGAAATGATGAAGGAAGCGGGCGTCCAGGTCAGTCATCAAGCCAATATTGTGCTATTTCCGATATTCTACATCATTAAAGAAAACACCCCCAGGCTTACTTTGGCCGAATTAAACAAAAATAGATCAAGCTGTCCCACATATTAAATTGTTCAACATATTCGTCGGAGGCAAATTACGAAGGATTAAAAAGCGAGCCGGGGGCTTAATGCGGTTTTTTTCTGTGAAAAATATCGTTTACAATTGAGCCTCATTCCTTAAAGATCCACGGTCGAATCTACTACGAGGATTTCGTTCGCATGATGACTGGAAAGATCGGGAAAGCTCAAAAGAAGGTGTCACGGCGGATGTCCGGTGAAGCGACGTCCCCGCTGATGCCTGTCGACCAAGAGGAGGAAGAAGACGTGGAAACGAGAGGTGGGTGTCACAAAGTGCATCAAAACGATTGGAAGCGTAGCATGTTATGCCGAATTACATGTACCATGAGTACAACAGTTGGGGAAAATGTTTGGAATGTTTGACTTAACTGGGTTTCTTTCTTAATTGCGTGAGATGATTTCAAATCCATTGTGAAAACAAAGTGAATCAAGCCAAACAAATACGCCCAACAGTCGTGTAATTTCGGGTACTTGCAGTTTCATTGAATCGAAATAAGCCGTGTGATGATATCTTCGATCTGAGCCCACACACATGCGAGACGCTTTGTTAGCCTCGGAGTTTTGCGATGAGGAAATGTCTTTTGTAGCTGCGTTCTCACCGGTAGATTTCAGCGTGACCTTTTAGTTTGTCAGCAAATCACGAGAGACTCTTTATCTATACGAACCATAAGTGCTGGCTTCCCACCCACACTATCTGTATTGGATTGTGCAGCCCTGGGACCTATTTTCAGTGGAAGACCCTTTCTTCCTTCGTTCATCGCCGCTTGCTACACAAAGCCATTTTCCCGCCTGATATGTTCTTCTCGTAATTTTCAGCTCTGACCTGGCACACATTGTTCGTTAAATTCTATCAAATTACGTTAATTAATTAATATCCTATGAAATTATTATCCATGAAATTCGAATCACAAATTTAATACCTGGTTTTGCTGTTGACTTCATCTCGAAAGACATGGAAAGGTATGGCTATTTGATCACGAATAGGAAAAAGACACAGAAACGTCAGCTCGTCTCAAAATTAGGTCCGATATCTGTTGCGCATTGATGAGTATATTAAAGAATGCGCAATTCCTACCAATAATCGATCCTGTTAATTGTCCTGTTTTCTCTGATTTCAGAATTACGAGTTGCCTTTGCCATGTTCGATGCGGATGGAGATGGCTTTATCACAAGCACAGAACTAACGGAAGTGATGAGGAGTCTCGGGATGGACACGAACACCAAAAAAGCTCAAGAAATGATCACCAAAGTTGACTTAGACGGTGAGAGATACGTTTCATCTGTTTCATTTCTTTTTCGCGAAACATGAAAATACTGTAACGGAGTCATTAGTCAGATGTAACGAATGTGTATCACATGATGAATTACGTGAATTAGTTGTGACACACTTAATGTAAATCTGACACTTCTGACTGGTGATTTTTTGAGGCATTTAATGCATTACCAACATAAAGATATGTAAATGCATTACGCTTCCTCAACACATGTGAATTTCCTCTGTACAGGTAATGGAAGTATTGATTTTGAGGAGTTTTGTCGGATGATGAGACGAAGAAACAGTTTAGCTTTCATCTGTCGAAGAGATAAACACGCAGAGGAGGCTGAACTTCGACAGGCATTCAGGTAATGGGGAAAACACACTTGCAGACACACACGCACACATGGAGACTATTTTTGTGACTGAGGCTACGCATTGTAATCAAAGAACTTCGATTTACGGGCAAGGCCGTATATTGAAGTTCTTTGTAATTCAGCTTCATTAGAAAATCACATTCAATTAGTAATTGACAGTAAACATTTTGATTGTGTAGATTTGCTTTCGTCTCGGCTCAGTCCGGTGAGTGATCACTTTCTGTTTCCCTTGATCCATACTTAACTTCATCAGAAAAAGTTCAAGCACTGAGGTCATCTTGCCACGCCACATAATCATCTTAGAAGCACACAAGTGTCCGCAATTATGGGCATTGCATCGATTTTCTGACCATTTGAAATCCAGTAAAATCCCATACAATCTGTAGCCTCTTTATTTCATGCAGATTTCCAAAATCAATGGGAAGATAAGGGCTCTTGTAATTCTTTAAAATCTATTCTGCTTCTTTATTTGACTCTGTTAAAATTTACGTCATAGAAATATTATGCAAAACCCAATGAAACATACAGAAAACCGTTGTGAGAATGAGCACAAGGAGTATATATTAAATGCTTTTCTGATGCTATTTCTGGTTCTCCCATGACTCTCTTGTACTGAGAATGTCAATACCGAAAGACACGTTTTTCTTCATGTACGTTTTATTTCTTGTGCAGAGTATTTGACAGGCAACAGAAAGGTTACATTGAGGCGGGTGATCTTAAGGTTACGATGAGGCAGCTGGGCGTAACGCTAACTAACGATGACGTCAAAGCAATGATGCATGACGCGGGAGTGAAGGCAGACGGACGAATCTACTATGAAGGTTTGTTATAGAGTATAAGGCCTAATGCCTCTTAATACAATGCGCCACGCCTACGTCCTGCATGATTGACTTGTACCTGGACCTTAAATCTTATTTTACCTTTGACTGAGGTAACAAAGTACATACAGGCAGATGTATTACATGTGTAAAATCTAAAGGCTAATTTACAATGGTACAACACCGAACTGCAGAAAGTAAACTACAGCCATAAGATATTTCTCTTGTTCGCAGATTTCGTGCGGATTATGTTCGGAAAGATTATCCGGCCGCTTCCAAAGTTGAACGAAACAGAGGAGATTACTCCAGAACAGGTCCAAGGTAAGACCTTACAAAACTTGTTGCCTATTCTACTGGAGGAAATAACTTAATACTAAGTAGGAAAGTTGAGATGCAGTCAGATGTGTTCCGACACCAGATGCCTTGTGAACAATATTTTTTATCAAGCTGTGAAATTCTTGTAGTTTGGTAATTATTCTTTAGAAATTTTAAGGCAGGCAAAGATACTTTCGGTACTCAGAGAATTAAAAATGCACAGTATGTTTGTTTAATATTAAACCGAGCCTTTCAGTGATTTCAATCCTCCCCTCAAATACACGGCGAAAATTAGCATCAAGATTGTGGGAAATGCGCTTAATTTTTTTTTAAAATAATGGAGTTTTCCCTAAATGTTTTCACTGAATTCAGTGACTAAAAAAATTAAAGTAAAAAAAAGAGGATTGCTGTATTAAAACCCACTATCTCCTGAGTAAGAGACAGAGATAATACCACTGTACCACAGAGACACATGTAACAGAGCAGATCCTTATATTGAACCTAATTCATGCTTCAGTGATTTCTCAGATTCTCTGAATTTGCTGAATTCAATGAAAGTTCTGCTCCATTTGAGGAAAACTGCAGACTGCAGTCGAATTTTAGCGTTTTTACAAGGACAGCTTTGTACACAAATAAATCCCAACTTATCTGTTAGCTTTTTTAAATTTTGTTGCACGGAACACACGACTTTCAATTCGAGTCATTACAAGAGGAAAGATTGAGCTTTGTTATTAGATGGACCTTACTGTTAATTGACCGACAACCTAACATTCATCAAGTTCCAAAGTATTTTCTCATTTGTTAAGTGTTAAAATATCACTTGATAAAAAGAGTATTCTGCTCTTGTTTGTGCTGGTCCTGTGGGATGATTTTCCTTTCCTAGTCGTCTACTTTGTTGACGCCTAATAGGCCTCCTTTTCAACCAAAATTGTATATTATTCAACGTCTGTAGACAGCGGACCTTACATGAGCTCAATAGTGACTATTATCACCCCGTTTATGAGGAAGCTGAACCTGTGACATTTACCGAAGCGGTACATAGTGCTGGAATTAGGACTCATGTTAAGAGCAGGAGAACTGCATCCATTTCTGGAGACAATAGTGCTGACATCTGTATTTACAAGACTGTGACATGGATCGTTGTTGGTAGCATCGTAGTGCTAAATCTCAATATTGCTCTTTTACAGACCTGAAAGTCGCATTCGCGTTGTTCGACAAGGACGGAGACGGTGCGATCACAGTGTCGGAACTGCTGTCCGTCATGAAGAGCCTCGGATTTAAATCTGACGACATGATGGTCAAAAAAATGATCGACAGATTTGATTATGACGGTGAGTGTTGCATTGTTTTATTCCAGTTACGAAAAGCAATTCTGTCAGATCTGGCAGATATGAAAGATCTAAAAGTGGATCTCTACTGCTTGCTATTGTAGGTGTCAATTGTAGCAAGGGTCAGTAATCTTGAATAACAATTACCTGTAAAAATTGAATTGTGATTATTCTTGAAAATTGCCATTATTCTATGTAATTCGTTCAATACCTCATGAAAATTAACCTTGTGATTTTAGTAGTAATTTTGACTTTAAATTTAACTTGTAAGGTAACGGAACACTGGAGTTTGACGAATTTCTGCGCATGATGACAACCCGCAATAAGCAAGGCGTAACTCGGTGGGAGTCATCCAAGGATCGTCGGTCCGAGCCAGAAGCGTGGCGTGCATTCAAGGTGTTCGACAGGGATCGAAACGGGTTTATTTCGGCTGTGGAGCTCAAGGAGACGATGCGGGAACTCGGCGTGCACATCACGGACGAAGATGCCGCCTGTATGATCAAAGAGGCCGATCTGGACGGCGACGGCAAAATTAATTATCAGGGTACGTATTGTTCATTCGCCCATTCCGCTATCTTACGATCGCGGGTTCCAGTGGATCACGTTTTTCTACATTGTTTTTATTGACTATTTCAGAATTTACTAATATGATGGAAGGCAAATTCCAGGCGGTGCTGGGTCCCATTGGACAGCAGCAACCTGGTGCAACAACGTCAGCATCAGCAACGACGTCATTCTCAACTGCAAAAGTTGATTCTAGTCGACAACCTGCTCAACCCACATCATCAAAGTCAACTGTGCCACCAACAATCATAGAAGAACCACCCATCACCCCAATAGTTCCATTGAAAAACAACCAAGTCAAAGCTACCCCACAGAATACATTGAACTCACTCAATACCCGAAGGGGCTCAAGCAAGTCTCCCTCACCTTCGTTCTCCCGAAGGAGCTCTAAGTCAAGCACGAAAAGCACAAAAAGCAATTCAAAAGCTCCGCAGCAAGCACAGCATGCAAACGGAACGACAAAGACAGTAAGTGAAAAGCATCATGCAAACGGAAGTGCCTCTTCGGTGAAGAGCCAAGCATCGTCGTTTTTCTCGAGATTAACTCACAGCAGCAGCAAATCGGCCAAATCCAAGCAAGGACAGAACCCACCTCCAGTAGCACCTTTACCCGTCAACTCACTACCTAAAGATCTTTCATGGAAACCGTTGGACCCAAAGAGCCCAACAGATGAAGGTGGGTATCCCCCCTCCAGTATCAACAATTTCTTGAAATGTAAAGCGCAGCTGAAGGTTCTAGTTAGGTGACGCGATACATGCGCATTCCAGCTCATCAGCTTGTTGCTGGTTCTCCATAGTTAAATTAAACATCTGATTATCACATAATAAAACTCTACATTAGGATCTTGTATTTTACAGAAATGATGCAAGTATTTGCAATGTTCGATCAAGACCGAGACGGGTACATCCAGGCTAGTGAGCTTGGCAACATCCTCAGACTGCTGGGTATCCCTTTCTCCCACGACAGTCTTGCTTCCATGATAAGCAATGCTGACACCAAAGGTAAACCAGTTTTCCACTACATACAATAAAATTAGTACAGTATTTGTAAAGCGGGATGTTAAAGTCCCACGGAAAAAACCTTCATCACTCCAACTATCAATGTTCTCCGTGTTTGAAAACTGTGAAAAGTAATCTAAAGGCTTTGCCGATGTTTCTTATATTTTCAGGTTTTAATGGACCAACTTCTTTCCCCAACCATATTTTCCCTGCATGCACCTAACACCTTGACCCTAACGCTGCCTCTTCTCTGTGTTTCTTAACAATCTTTTCGAGCGTCTTCATGTAGTCTGTACTTCATGATAAAATTAGGACTACTACACAAAAAATAGGCTTAAAATTGCCAAGACATTGCAGGATTGAGTTGTTGTTGGTCTTTGATTTTAAGTGTAATGTTTTCTGCCCCACAGGAAATGGTACTGTTGACTTCCACGAATTTTTACGCATGATGTCAAGGTCAAGATCAAGAACGAAAAGTGACGATATCAGGAAGAAGGTGGAAGAAGAAGAGATGCGGCAGGCTTTCAAGGTAGATCGATGTAATATTTGAATTTTAGTACAAGTATGTCGCTGGAGACATACTGGAGTGCGTCCTAGTAGGGACCAGGAAGAATAATGTCAGCTGGAATTATTTTTTTCTTCCGCACATAACGGTAGTGAACAGAATATAATGTTAATTGAACACTTATTTTAAAACAAAGCCAATTCCATTGAAATGTTTTTGTAGGTTTTCGACATCGATGGCAACGGGTACATCGACGCAAACGAACTGCGGTTGACGATGAATAACCTGGGGGAAAACCTGAGCGAGGAAGACGTAAAAGCAATGATAAGGGAGGCTGATATAAATGGTGATGGCAGAATAGACTATGAAGGTGATTACAACGTCAATAGATATTGTGACATCATCAATTCCATATCGAGCGTCTGACGCTTATCATTTCCATGTCGCGCTATTCTGCTTTAAACTGTAAATTCTTTTGTCAAATTTAGAGTCCTAACACAAATTGAGAATTTACAGTTATCTATCTATCTATCAAGCCAACATCTAAAGTATTTTCCTGAACAGCGCTTGCAATGACAAAATTAGGTTGTATTTAATTACAATGAATGTATATGTGCCAAAACGATGTTCAAGTAATCAAGCCTTGACATCTTTGCGAATCGCAAATGATTCCACAGGGAATCCCTTACTTTCTACACTACAGCGAAGTCGCACTTCCATTTCATGACAGACCATTTTACCTTCTCAGTAAAAAAAAATTGCTGTCCTTCCAACAATAAGACGTGCAGTCCTAAATTGGTAATATATTATTTTCAGAGTCTGTCTGATTCAGCAATAATAGGTAAACTGCCGAACTAAAATAGAGCAGTTAAGTTAAAGAAAGGCAAATAAATTACAAACATGATTATTCCTTAGATTTCGCAAACGAACATGATATAAATTTAGTCATGTTAAGGAGGAAACTTTTTGGATAAGAGGGGATTATGGTAAAATGTTTGTCCTCATATTTTCTGTAAGGAACCCAACACATACAAAATAATCACAAGGATGATCACAAATGTTCAGTAGTATTTTCACGACAACTTTCATAGGTTGATAGAAACCCAGTGGTCATTAGATCTAGTTACTTTTGGCAACATCCGCAATAGCAGCGCGCTCTGGTGCTCGTTTCAGAATTTATAATGATGATGTATCCGGATCAGTATAATAGCGAGTACAAGTACACCTTGTGAATAAGTGAGCATTACAGAATCATTGTTTTACAACCAGTAATAACAATGACATTTGTTTTTTCCGACTAATATGGGACTGCTTGTGTACAGTACTGTTACATTTTTTCACGTTGGTCACAAGTACGAAATCCACCTTTGATTTTAAAACCAGATTAGGCTTTAACATTGATCTTTGTCCAAGCAATTACTAGGTGTAATCGGTGATCAACAATGCGATTTTTACTAGTGCGGATAGTCAAAGCTTATTAATATTAAGATTTGTCGCCAGATTTAAAGCGACAGGTTTATCCAGCTTGTGATTTCCTCCTTTGCTTTCTTGCATTTTTGCTTGTTTCCATGAGCCTATATTTGCAACTTACTGAAACAAGGTTCTGCTTATCATTTTATTCGTATGGCCTCTAAGAAATCTGAGTATATCACTAATGCTTTCTTTGATGTTCATCCTGCTATGTTGTAATACCCTATAAACTTATGTTATTTTTCACTTTCTTTCATTTTGCGAGAACGCTCTTAAAGGCACAGTTCGTAGATGGAATATATGTACGCATTAAATAGTTACGCTTTTTATTCTCTTTTTCAGAATTTATCAGAATGATGTATGCAAAATGATTCAACACAAATCTCCCGCTTCTTCAATAAAAAGATGATTCAAACTGCAAAGACTTAAACTGCCAATCCATTGAGTATGCAGATCCCTGGTCCCAAGCCCAGACAGTAGCAAAATGCCTTTTGTAATTGGCTAAACCAGGCTGATACTCGTCGCGTGACACTCCCGGGATTCCTCAGTGTCTTTTGATCTCATTCCTGCTGTCCCATTGGAGATGCAGAAGTAGCTCATTTGCATAATTGTTGAGCTGAAGGCGGAAAAATGTCCCTTGGTAAAAGGGGGGCACCATAGACTGTCTACACTCTTTGTTGGTGAGATATTCTGTGATAGATTTAAAAGTTAAGGTTTAACACTACGTCGGGATTGAGAAGAGTTTCTAATGCAATTTCGTTATTGTTGGTCGTTTATCAACATCCTTGTATTGTACACGGCATGCTGGTTTTCTCTGGCAGACCAATAGCCAAGGCTTTGTTTCAAACAGTAATAATTGTAGGCAAAGGTTAGTTTACGTTCAAAGCTTTACATCTCCATGTGGGTGGAAAAGGGCACTGTTATTATTATGAAATGTAGTTATTCAGTTGACTTACCGCGAAGAAAGTAGGTTGAACGGTTGCCGGATCGCACGCCTTGGCTGTTGGTCCTTTGATTTATGCAAGTGTTAACGTAAATGTCAGTTTTAAAATTAACGAAATGTTACAAATGACTACTTATCATTCTTTTACCTAGTCCCGCTCAAGCATTCCTCATTGGTAGTAGAAGACAGAATTTACAAATTAGAATGTGTAGAAAATTCTTTATTTCTATTCGATTCAAATTTCGTTCAACCCTGCGATATCTTTCAATGTAGTTTGCAAATTTGAAATGATAACTTATATTGTTTCATCCCCTCCCGCTGAGAAGTACAATTTTATTCAAAATAAAGGTCTAAAAATACTCAATATAGATTGTACAAATTGTATATAAATTTTTACAGGTGTAAATATTAGAAATTGTAAAAAGTGAAACAAACTGTTATCTGCAGTATTGTCGGTCTGTGTTATCTAATTCATTATGAAAATATATTCCTTTTTTTTTCAAACTTTCTTTTCTTGTTTAATGTCTAGAATCTGCTTTGTATGTTTCCCTGAACTGGAATATACTTGCAATGACACAAACCCAGGATACAGCTGAGTAATGTATTTACAGTGTACCAAAATTTTCAGGAAACAAAAGTAATCAAATAATCTATTTGCTCAGTCATTAAATCTTGGAAGAATTCCTGTTCACAATTGTTACAATTCATGATAATGTTGTACCTGCGTTTCAGAACATTGGGAATTTATTCCTGTGAGGACTAGTTAGTTCCAAGAAATAGAAATGTCGCACTGGAGTCTACAGTGAATTTTTCATCTCTTTATCACTTTAAATGTCTTGAAACTATGTTGTGTTGAGAAGAATGTCTTTTAACCGGGAGAAACTTCAGATTTTCACCAGACACAGTTTTCCCCCTCATCGAACACACTAAAATACTACGAGGGACCTTTTTTAACATTCAAAGTGTAATAAATCGTATCGTGAAGCTGATTTCACGTTTAAATCAATACAGAATATTGCATTGCCCTTAGTACGTGAACATTGCCAGTTTTATGGTTGGTAGTGGTAGTTAGGAAATAAATATAATTTAGCCATACTGCCTTACCGTATGCAGTCTAGTGTCAATTACAATTCAGGAACGTATTTTCGTTTGCAAACATCGTGTTTGGTGAGCATTTAAAGTTTTTACTGACAATTTGCTTCGGTGAAAAAAGTCGTCTCTGAATGTTGTTTTTAAAGATATGTCATCTACTTGTCTTTGTTCATTCTGTCTATTTTCATGCAACAATAAGCAATATGTTACAATTGTTGAGCTTAGCTGTACAGGAACAAGTACGAAAATTGAATTGCTAGACTTCATAAACTGACGTGCACGAACAAGAATATGCAATTGTATCGTGTATGTTCAAATCCAGCATGTTCAGTTGCAGTACGATTAACTAACCGTAGTTAAGGCTATGTTATAAGTTACAAATGCATGAAAAATTTGTTCACTGATTCACCCTGTATTAAGAAATTTCGCAGGATAATTTTAGCACGCACCGATGCTCCAATTTTTATTATTCGGCTACGAAAAGACAAAGTGGACAACTAACCGAGGAAATATGTTTTAAATAGATCTGGTACGGACACAATGTAAAAGAAAACTATTTGCGCTGAAGTATCCATGGTCGTGATATTCTTGTATGTTGCTATTTGGTCTTCCCATTAGCGGATATTATTATTATTTAAAGAAACAAACATCAGATGATGTGTCATTGTGTTACCCAGGATCATATGAAAGATGGATCTGAATTTGTTTTGAATATAGTCTATGACATATACATAGTATTCATTCAACATGGTGCTATTAACTTATTAATTAGTTGACTGAGTTGTAATTTGGTTGAAGCTGCTCAGATTGCAATTCATGGGAATTTTTCCTCACCGCTGCAATTACAAAGTGTACAGAAACGTTCAACTGACAGTAGCTTTTATTTCAACACTGAAACAAGAATTTATTTGTAATGCAGGGGTGTTGCAATTTTCTCTCGGAGCAAAAGTACACACACATTGAAAAGGGTTTAGCTTACGCATTATAATCTAAGCTGTACGAACTAAAATAAAAAGTAACACAAAAATGTAAATTGTAAGACACCAAAAGTTTAATGTGGTAGATGTAAATACTGATAAACTTGCTTTATAGGGCTATACTAGTGAGCTATTCATAAAGATTTGTATTCTAGGTTGTATTCTGCTATAATGTAGAGGTGTGTTTTGAAACAGTTCAGCATTCAGTTTGCTACCGAGACAACAACTCAACAGACTGTTGCAGAAGTTTGCATTAATGCCCAAATTTAGAAGAAAATTCTCATTTTCTTCACAATTACCGTTTATTTTGTTGCTACAATTCCCCCTCCCCTCATCCCAGCAACAAAAATCCCCACATTTTGGAAGCAATCACTTCGGCTAATTGTTTCATAATGTCTTGGGAGAAATTATATTAGTACCAATGAGGTATATTTGTGAGCTTCGCAAATAATAGCGAAGTTCTTTGAAGGTTCCATCATGAGACTTAAAAACAACTGGTTGCATGTGGCAACCAACAATATTCCGGAACCTAGTCGTCACTCAAAGTTCCGTTCAAGCACAAAATTAATAGAATCTCAGAAATTAATTCCCTAAAGTCTGTAACTTCCTCCAAAGCAATTGCTCATGACATCCACATATACTTATGTACCGATTTTACTGATCTGGTATTTTTAAATTCAAATGTTGCTTTGTACTGCAAATGTATCCATGAAAACATGCGTGCTTTATTCGCTGGGTTTAAGCTCTTAACAAAGGCGTGGTAGATTTGGTGCCTGGATAGTCTTGCTCTCAGTTAGAATTTTGAAATTTCATAATTTTTAGGAGTTGATTTTTTTTTTGTCATATGTGAAACAACGGTCCTTTTTTAAATCGTGTGTATGGTTTAGATAGAAACCCAAGTGTATAGTTGGTGCCAAAAGTCTCGATTAAAATAGACACAATTTAAGTGCAAGCACTAATAGAGGAAAACAGATCGTACAGTATTTTTTAAAACTTTTGTTTCCTCTTTAAATATCTTTAGTATTACCTTAATTATTGCAGAGACGTCATAGTGAACTGTGTTTTTACATTTTTGATGTTAGACGCTTCGGTGACCGTCGTCATTGCAACTGTGTCTCCGCAGGCTGTCATCTCGCTGCCTTTTTAGTAAAATCTTTTACTAAATTTAACGTATGTGGTCATTTTAGTACAGACATGTTATTAGTGGCGAAAAAAATTGTGAAAAGTGTCATGCTTAATAATATGCAATACTCTCATTGATTTCTTAACGAAAACATCAAAAACATCATGTCGAGGATAATGTCAACTTGGGAGAGTATTCACAAAGAAAGGCCAAATTATTGTTACCACTTTACTAACATTTTAAACGTTGTAAATATTACCGAACATTGTAGAAAGTATTGATGCAAAATCTGTATATTGTACTTTTTTCATAGCAATACAAAATATGTTGCTGAGTAACCAATGTGTTTTGTATTTTGTTAATATTTAAACAATAAATGTATAAATGATGAATTACACTTGTTCAGTTTTGTTTTATTCGGATTCTGTTTTCTTAGGATAAACCAATTTTTTGAAGTTTCCGGCTGAAATCACTTCAACTGATAACTTGAGAGTAAAGCATATCTCATGTACTAAACCATGCTTCTTTTTGCATATTCGATTTAAGAACATTTACCAATAACTACGAAGAGATTTCACTGAAGACGCTCTGAAAGATTGAGAGAAAATTAAAGAAATTGGACCTTACTAATCTTGGCAGATTCAACTGCTATAAACCTGGAAATTGAAAGGTGCGAACTATTCCAGGTTTTCTAAAATTAATCGAGGTTTTCACAAATGAGCAACATTGGCAATAGTGGCAATATTGCCATTTGTGTGTTCCCACATATTTGCAGTTTCTTTCTTTATTTTAATCATATTGTATTAGTAAATGCAAAATAAGATATCACTGGGTACAAGAGGATTACATTTCAAGGTTGGATACTTTGGTGGTCCAGTAAATTTCAAATAGCACAGCTAAAACACAAATGGCAATAATGGCATTCTTGTATTGCAGAGAGTTTGCGAAAACCTCGACTATGCACCCTGTAGGAACATCAGAAATTTCAGACTGATGCAACAATCTCAATAATTTCTGACACATTTTACAACTACTTCTGGTCCACCATTTTGACATATCAGTTGGAGTATGTGGCATGCATAATGTGTGTTTTTAATGTAACTACACATTACCTACAGCAGTTTTATGTCCCTACAAAATCGTAAATCCCTTCTTCATTATTTATGATTGTAAATATATGATGTTGTGTTTATTTAGGTACATAAATATAGTTGCCAAATGAAGCACCAACATTTCCTCAATTTGCACCTGTTATATTTTTTAAACGTGCAGTGAAATGTGGATATAGACTCTATATTAATCAGTTGTATTAATTTAGAATAATGACTTGTGCACCAAATGACATCAAGCTTTGTCCCAAATTATTTAAAAATTACCCATAAATCTGTTGCAAATATATGAGACCTACTCAAAATTTCTGACACATCAATTTGGCAAATCAGAAATTTCTGATTTTCATCACTGCTTTCTGACACATTAAAAACATGTTCACACATGAGTTCAGGTGCTCACAAATTTCTGACTTATTATGTAATGTTGATATTTATAATATCAGAATTTCTGACATAT